>JANEYH010000022.1:0-143641 GCA_024713555.1 Spirodela polyrhiza | reverse complement strand
CCGCCTCGCCTTACTCTGCCCACGTTCCGTTCGTGGCCCCATTTGTCCGCCCAACATTTGAAGGTATGTAGCCCTAATTCGTGTTATTCCGAACTGGCTGGAACAGACCGGTCCGGCTTCAGTCCAGCCAAGCCGCCCGCACCTGCTCAGCCGGAACCGGTTCGCAAAGTGAACGGTAATAACGTCAACAAAAAAGTCAACGGTCAATGAGTGGGTTTAAACCTTTCATTTCCATAATAACGTATTTTGTTCACTTAATAGTTTATTATGTAAAATTGTCGTGTGAACCATAGATAGGTTCATTCATTTTAGTGATTGCGGCTAGTGAGGAGTGATAAGCTATTTGATTTGTAGCTAACTGATTTATTGACTATAGAGTACCCTAATCATTAGTAATTTCTTAATTGCGATGATCTGGTTGATTTCAATCTTATAAGATTCACTTTGATCTTACCCTAGTTGACCTCCTTTAGTTCATAGATCCTCTAATAGAGTCAAGTCTAGGTCACCTATCTAAGGTAATATAGTCTATTCACCATCACGTCCTGCATCAGGTCACTGAAAAAGATTAGCGGCTCAACATTGAGCATTTATAGGTCTGACTTATCTTTTGATTGCACTTGATTTGCATTATTTTCTTAATCGGTCATCTGAGGTGACAGACAGGCGTTGAGATAAAAGGTTTTTAATCCATTTTTTTGCCGCTGTTTAGATTATTTTCCATTCATTTTCCAGTACTCTATTTTCAGGTGACAGACTGGTGGAGTGAAAGGGAGTGCTTACGAATTCGGATTTCATTTTGCCGCTACAATGCAGGTTTTTTGACCTTTCGACTTCTGGGATTATTCTTCTGCTAAATTTTGGTTCTCATTTGGAACAATTGCGTGACTCAGAAGTGAAGGCATTTATATCGTCATGTTGTTTTGATATCACTACGCGCATTCTATATAGTGAGATATTAAATTCATATATCACCTTATATCATATTTGTAAATGGTATCTACTATACTATTGTGCCCCATATATTAGGTTATTCCGTAACATAATTCTCACATACAGAAATGCAAAAATTAATATAGTAGGCTATTCATGTCTTCTCCTAAATTGAATAACTTTACCCACCGTTGGTGAACCAGCCTTTACCAAGGCATCAAGCGAATTTTTTTGTTGTGCGTACAAGGTTGAATCTGTCCAGAAAAGTTATTCCTCAAGAGAGTGCTGGTACTGTAGAGAATTGTGGTATGTTGTGGGAAGAACCGCCTTAAAAGCATCGAGGGATCTAGATTTGAATCACCAGTCATACTATAGAGAACGGATCCTGTTATTGCGAAAGTCAACTCTCTCTAACATTGCGATGAGAAGAAAAAGAGGTTAGAAGGCTCGTGCATACTGAAACAGAACACAAGTATTTGCGTGGTTCAGAGGTTAGCCTCTTAAGCTCCCTGGGCTGATGCGACGATGGGGTCTTCATCAGATATAGAGAAGCTTACGTCAGAAACTCTCCTCGAATACAAGAGGAACAGGCGGCAGATGTCATTACTACAACAGAGGGGGACAGGCGGCGCCGTCTTCAAGCTCCGTTTGAGGCTCCCTCATTTGGGAAACCATACCCGTAACGGAGAGGCCCCTACTTAATAGATTGTCTCAGAAGACGATGTCGCGCGTCCATCCTGCACCTGACGGTGTAGCACAACCGACCGATCCCCCTGAGTCAATTGTGATCGACAAGAAAGAATTCTGAATCGGGCATCATCTCTTTTTATGCTGGGGATCACTTCCAGTTCAGGTTAGGTAACAGGGGAGATTTAAATGATACAAATGCAGTACCATATCTAATCAAGGCATAGGGCGACTCAACAGATAATCTATTGTTTCTTAGCTCCAAGAGAATTGAAGGGCCAGTTGTAGAACATTGCGCACACAATTCCGACTCATTCGCGATCGCGAAAAGTCAACGTGTGCAGGCGGGCGATGCCATTTGTCATGGGGAAAAGTCCACCTGATAATACGCATGATAGGATGTATGAGGACTGGGTGAATGAAGGCGACCGTCAAAGCTCGTTCCTCTCAGATTTATGGATGATATCCTCGAGTTACAGAAGATAGAGGAGGGACTTGGAAGTCTCCATCATCATTCTGTTGTGGATCGGGACGAAGCTAAGGAATTTGTTGCCAGTAGGCCTCTTTACCTCGGAATTCGAAACGATCAGGGTCAAGAGTACGAACGAAGGCCCTCAGGAGGAGGGTCACCCGTCTCTAGGCCGTAGATCGTGTAATGAATGACATCTGCCGAGAGCGTTAGAACGCCTTCTAGTCGATCAAGTCCGAGGGCAACTTGAGATAACCCAGTTCGGTCGGAACAGATGGAAAGGGATGCCCGCGTCGAGCTGGGAAGCCTCGAAAATAGGTATTTGAGGCGATGAAGGTTTCGTCGCCTCAAAGGGATATTCGTTCCTTCGTAGCACCGACCAGAAGGCACAAAAACAACACCTCATGAGGCATCTACAATTGACTTTCTTTTTCTGCCTCTCGAGATCGATAGGGTGGAAGGGGAAGGTTCAACGTCAAAGCAGCACAAGCACTTGGTGAGGCCCTTTTGTCCTAATTGAGGGCCGTTCCAGCGAGTCATCGTAATAATCGACATAATCAAAGCACTGTGATTATGGTGGGCCAAAACAGATGGCATGGCCTGGGACATGCCGTCTGCTTGTTCTCCTTGTTCGCACCGCTGCAGATTACCATGTCCGTGTCAATGGCCTCCATCAGGTTTGGCTGTCATCGTTTCAGGGGCTTCTGATCACTGAAGGGGTCCTCGACATGTCAGCGCAATGGCTGGTCTTTCCCGCCCGGCGACCGGTCGAGGAGCTGATGCTGTTTATTCCAAAAGATTATTCCACCGACACTCTGGAGTTGACTCGTTATAAGCAAGGTCACGACATCATTAAGGGTAGCCCTTCGAGCCACTGCAACTAATGGGCCGCTGCACAGAGACGGGATAACCCAGGAATACATATAAACATGGTTCACTACATGGAACTTAAAGCCTCAGCAGTTTGCAGAATGATCTCTAGAACCTTACAAACATTCCTGAGAATTGCACGCAGTGATAGACATATCAGCAGGAGTTATCTGGGACGGAAATGTTTCATGAACTTATAGCCGTAGTGAGGTGTCGTACTGTTTGGGCTGCACTAGCTCCAACATACAAGACGTAGGACCATCTGGCCAGCTCTCCGTGTCGTCCGGCTTAGCCGCTTTCAGGAGCTCAATGCAAGTGGATAAAGCATTTCTGACTTTATCACGTCTTCTGGACTCAGTAGGTGAGGTTCGAATTGATTTAGAACATTACCTATAACTAAGCCTGGTATTGTTTCGTAGTAAGTATCTTCTACTGCGCTAGCATCAATTTGATGCGCATCCTCTATAGATGAAATCAGACTACATTGAATACATCTGTCACAATCCGTCTCAAGCTAAACTGTCCCCCCTGGTTTGATGGACCGTCGTTCTCTTTCAAGTTTTATCAGTTGCAACCGTTGGTGTCTGCTTTCAAACAAAAGGCTCTTATAAACCCTGGTTGATAGAAAACCGTTGCCTATGCATCACAATTTTACTAGAAGTTTAATGATCCTTAATGTGTTCCTCTTTTCATAGATAGTCATTTAAGAAAAAGTATCAACAATGTGTTGGTGAAAAACTCAACTATAAATTGAACTATTAGATGTGGCTCTCAGAGGTGATAAATTGTTCTTCAAATGGTATAATGCTTTTCCTTCAAGAAGTTATTCCCTTGGATACAAGGATAATTGAGAAGAACTTTCTTTCTGTAAGAATTAACATCGAAGCTACTCCCTTAGGGACAGGCATGAGAAAAACCAGTTTATAACTTCTCAACGAATTAACAGTTCTCATGTAAAAGTTTTTCACCATTTCAAGGTGGAAATCATATAATTTCATTTGTCTCTTAGGTACATGATGGACAATTCATCAATGAGTTTGAAATACTTCATCCTCCACCTTAAATTGAAGAAAATGCTAGCAAGAAAACCCCAAAACCTAAATTAAATACAAATACACAAAATGAATAAAATAACAGACCCTCTAATGATCCGGAGTTTTGTCTCTCCTTTTGGAAGAGCAATCCTTTACAAGTGGTTTTCCACATAACCATGGATTACCTTCATAACTACTCTTTGTAAACGTCATGAACTGTTCACGGTAAGGGATAATACCCAACAAGTTGTTGAAAGCAAGGCTTAAAGTTGTGAGGTAATTGAGATGAACCATTTCCTCAGGAATGCTACCACTTAGACTATTGTGAGAGAGATCTAAACTTTCCAAATTGGTCATGTTTGCCATTGAGACAGGAATAGAACCTTGGATCTGATTATTTGATAAGTTCAATGAATGAAGCCCTTTCAGCTCTCCAATTTTCCTCGGAATAACACCATGAATATTGTTCGATGATAAATCAAGTAAGGTTGTCATGTAGAGAAGATCCGATTTGAGAGGTCTGGTCATGCTCTTTGAAGTGAGGAGCACAATTGGATCCGCAGGGCTGCTATCTATCCATATTGGGCCTGTTGGAACGATGTTTGAACTCCAAGAAGAAATATTATGCAGGCAAGGAGGAATGTCGCCTGAAAGGTTGTTTCCAGAAAGATCTAACGATCGTAGGGACTGCATTTCACATAAAGTTCTTGGTATGTATCCTTCAATACGATTTTTTGTCAAGGAAAGTATACTCATAAAAGGGAGAAGAGGTAGTGGCTGCAAGAAATTTTCTGTGAAATGATTGAAACCAGCATCAAGGATGAATAGAAGTGAAGAGTTGGCCAACTTTGGGAGAAGTGACCCGGTGAATTTGTTGTTCTTGACAATCAAGACTTGTAAAAGTGGCATATAGGCATCAACTGGGAACACCTCCCCTTCAAGTTGGTTGTAAGACACATTTAAATAAGAAAATATAGTCTGATTTCTGGTCAAAGCAAGGGGCAGTTTACCTGATAAATGGTTGTCACTTAAATCTAATAGATTAAGTCGTCGGTCAGCCAATGATGTAGGAATGTGTCCTTCCAACTCATTTCTGGCGATTCTAAGAGTATTCAACTCTGGAAAGGAAAGACCAATACTTTCAGGGAGCTGTCCATATGCATGATTATCAGATAAATTGATTTCAAAAGCATTTTTGGAAGCATTGCGGCAAGGCAGAGCAAATAAGCCAGAAATATTGTTGTTCCTTAGATCCAGAGAAGATAAACTAGAGTTGCAGAAAAGATCAAAGGGTAGGGTATTTGTGATAGAGGTGCCCTTTAAGGTCAAGGTTTCTACTCTTCTTTGGGTCCAGAGAAATGTGGGAAACCTCTTGTTGCTACGCTTATTAATCACACAATCACGTATGGACAAATGTGAGAGCTGAAAGGATGGATGCCAAGAGACTGGGTCTTCAGTGTCAATCTCTAATCCTCCACTAGAGGAGATGTCTATTTCTTGGAGTTTGGAAAGGTTTGCCAAAGCTGATAACTTTAATGTGCCTTGCAACCCATTACTGTGGATATCTAAGGTACTCAAGTCCGTTAGATTGTAGAAGATGGAAGAAGGGATGGTGCCACTCAACTCATTACCCCCAAGTTGGAGGTATTTGAGCCCATGCAAGTTGCCGAGACATGTGGGGATGCTGCCAGGGGCTGCGTCGTAAGACAATTGGAGCTGTGTCAAGGATTCAATGCTGCAAATCCAAGCCGAGTAGTTTCCTTGGAACTGGTTGCTGAATAAATTGAGAAGTTTCAACGAGTGAAAGCCGTCGAAACAGAAAGGGATGTCTCCTTGCAAGCTGTTATAAGATAAGTCAAGTTCTATTAGAGACCTCAAGTTGCACAAGCACGATGGGAGGGAACCATTCAATCTGTTTGATGAAAGGTCTAGAAGCTTCAGATTCTTCAAGTTGCAAATAACTGCAATACAGAGAAAATAGAACAAGGAGAAACATCCTTTATGAAATTATTCAATGAGAAGAATAAGTTGTCAATTGTTCAACTTAAGTGGACTGCTCTTAACATCGCTCTAAGTAGAAAAGGAATTAGATGAACCAATTTGCTCGTCACAATTCAAAAAAGTTACTTACCCTCTGGAATGCCACCGCCCATGAGATTGAGCCCCAAATTCAGCCTCTCAAGCTGCCTAAACTCCACCAACATGGTGAGGTTTGGGAGCCATGTCTCCACAGCACTCGACCTCTCGCTGTACAAATCGATCTCGACCACACGACCGGTGTTGGAGTCACAAGTTATACCAGCCCATTGGCAGCAGTCTTTGCCGACTTCTGTTGTTGAGCTACCCCAATCGGTTAAGGCCAAGCCTCTTTGTGGGAAATTGATAGACGTTTTGATCTCAAGCAAAGCCCTCCGTTCCTTGTCGTAACAACCCATCACTTCGCACCCCGGACCAGACGAAGCTATGATGACAAGAACGAGGATTAGTCTTCCCAGGACATCCCGTAAGGTCCTCGCGCCACCAGAAGGGAAGGAAATCATATTTCTTCCTCAAAATGCCACAACCAGGCACCCTCTTTCTAGGCTTGTTGATTCGGCGAGGCAACGGAATACATGGCCTTATATCCATGCATCAGTGGTGCGACAGCATGAGTGTATTGTTGTGGATGGCAGTAGGGGTCTCGATCAGCGGCTAATCTGATAAAGAGGCGGCGCTGAGTCACTGCCTGAGGTCGACGTCAGCCAGGCAATGGGTCCAGGCGTCTCATTGGTTCGTCATGATCAAATTTGATGATCTGACGTTCTTTAATAATTTTAACTGTTTCTAGAGATTTTACTTTTTTTTGTCTCTCTCGGTTCGGATCGTACCAGTTTGTTTACGTCCTGTTTTCTCGATCCTGCAAGAGTTCATAACGATTCCGTCATGGGGACGAATAGATGGATGCCATCCTATATTCTCCACAAATTAATCTACATCTCTCGCGCTGTCACTGGATGGTAATCTGTCAGTTATTCCAGTTGAACCTCTCACGCTCTCATGGGACCGTGGCCCTCGCTGAAGCTGTGGACTCGAACTAACCACAACGCACGAACTATCTGGGTAAACGAGATTCGGCTGGCGAGGATAACTTTCACACAGGCCGCCGCGGCGCCGAGAAAGGATGATGACGATGGGTGTTACAATCGACGTGCCCTCCAGGGAACGGAGAAAGGGAGAAGGGAGGCGATAATAAGTTCAGGGTAGTTGATCGATTCAGTGCAGCACAATAATGATGCGATAAAGACTGCCAACCTGTCTTGGGGATGACTGTCCTCATTCCCTGCATAAGCCATCCAATACCGGGCTACATTACTACCCCCTCAAACCGTTATATACCAAGTTCGTGAAGGAGCGGCGGATAGAGGATCGGATCGAGCGTACGGAGAGCACCGATGAGTTTCCAGTGGAAAAAAACCGCAGAATAAATGAGGAGCTTAGGAATATGGGGAACCCAGGGAAGTTGTGAATAACTCAGTGTTTATGTGTCGATGGAGCTTGCTGTCGGAAACCAAATACAAGAATGGCATTAAGTTGATAGAGGGTTAAGGCAGGGTTAAAAAAGGCACGAAGAAGGTCCAGACACCGTATGGGGATACGCCTTGGCCACTACATTGGAGATCCGTCGTAAAGTAAATAACTATCGGCAGAGACGACTTAAAGACCGAGGAAGATACATACATGCCACGCCCACCCACCCTCTGACAGATATATATTTTTATGTTCGATTACATGTAAAATAAATCTAAACTGATTACCCATTTTATGCCTTGAATTAAGGATAAGTTTAATTTCAAAGAACATTTTTATACAACTGTGTCCCTATGCGATGCCTCTAATCATTTAATTGTGTTGGAGAAGCTGATCTCTCCATACATTGACGCTCTAACTTGCCATGTGTGTTTTCGGCCAAAATCTCTTTTTGAACGAAAAGTTAGGAGTATGATTTCTCCCAGCTTGTCAATGGAATTATGCCCCTTTTTTCCTAGAATCAACCCAACTTAGTTTGTATGAAAGCATTTTAATTGAATTAGGAGCCTCAAGATAATAATTTGTAGACAAGTCGGCAATACTGTTGTTGTCAAATAAATTGTCACGAGCTAGTAGCAAGTTGATTTGTTAACGTACTTGTTGAAATAAAACAGGATAGTTTTCATCTGTGCTAATCTGTTCTTGGCAGTCTTCTAGTTTGTGTTCAATCAGCAAGCATCAAATGGTGTCTAGTTTTAGATGGTATACTTAAATGCTCCTAGTGGATACATCATGTTTTATAGTATAATACAATAATGTTGAACCTTTTTGAAGATGTAGGGTATTCCGCAATCTTTTATGCCGTTCTCTTTCACAACTGCTTTCACAGTGACAAATTAATAATGTGTGGGAAACGAATTAAGACATTATTTTCCAAAAATGATCTGTATAAAGTAAGGACAAAAGATATAAGGTGTTTAAAACTTACTATTGGATATGGTATTTTGAAGTCTAAAAGAACTAGAAAGGATTTAGTAAAAGATAATCCCCCCAACTGTCAATAAGAGATTACTAATAAAAATATTTTAAAAATACTTAGAAAAGATTATTTTGAACATGAAAATTGCTCCCCAAGGTACATATAGTAGTTTCCATCAGTGATTTTGAAAAATATCTTCCTCCAACCCATATTCAAAAAGGCTGGAGAGTATCACCAAAAAGCCCAAAACAAATCTACCCATTACAAGTGAATAAAATAAAGCATCATTGAAATCTTTTGATTTTCTCTTGTTTTTTTCCATCTTTTGACTTCTTTTCACTCTCTCCTTGTCAGAATAACAAGCTTTTCTAGGAGGTTTCCACATAATCTTGGATTACCTTCATAACTACTCTCAAAAAACTTGCAAACTGTTTATCACTAGGGATCGTTGATAATGTGTGATTTATCTATGTTAATCAATGAAAAAATGATTAGACATATCATATTAATTGATGTTAGATACAATGAGATTATATGAAAAATAATAAAATATATTTTATAACTCATTTCACCAAAAATTATCTCATTTGAGTATTATTCTTGAGAAATTCTTATTTAGCAATTTAATTTGTACTAACATGAATATCCAAGGTTAGTATCTTGAGAAATATTTTCTTAGACTTCAGAAAAATCAGAAGAATGAAAGTTGGTGTTTTCTGAATTTATTATAATTTTTTAGACTAATATGGGGCAAGATAGTGGGCTGATTACTCACACCCAGCATCAATATTAGGCCCAATCCTAACCCATTTCAATGTGGTGCTAAAATGGGAAGAGAAGGAGAGAGAGGAGAGATTGGGGGGGACCGTGACAGCTAGGGCATAACAACGGCTGACATCTCCGTGCGATAGGTAGAGACGGTGATGGTGAAGTAGTGGCATGGTAGTGTGGAGATAGCTATGGCACGACAATAGAGTAGTACACGACAACAATGACACACTCTACTCTTGAGTGATAGGCAAAGGTAAGTGCGACAACAATGTTGACGGTGGCTGTAGTAGACAGAGCTTATTCCCCATAAGATGGTTGAGGCGGCAATTGCGACGGTGGTTGCTGTGAGCTTCCCTCATGCATGACATGCATAGGTGGAGTCGAGAACGGTGGTTGCAGTGGTAGTCACAATGATTTTGACCTTTCATCCCCTTCTCAAACATCTTCTATGTGACAGATGAAGAGTAGCGAGAATGCTTTAGTTTAGAAATTTTTACTATTGTCATTTACTTTTTTCTATGATTTAATTGAGCACTCATTCTTCCTCAAACATATGGGTTATTTACAGTCATTAATTTCAGTTATTTACAGCTTTCTTTATCACTTTATTTATTATTCTTCTTCAAATTTCTGAGTGACACAGGGATTTGAAAAAGAATTTCTAAAATTTTTTTTTTTATTGATTTCCTCAACAATCATTCTTCTATACTATCTATGAGTGACGGATCAATGGATGATATTTATGTTTATCATCTTTTAGGTTTTAATATATTTTTATGTTCATCTTTAAGTTATTCTATGTTAGGTGGTGACACACTTGGCATACTTGAACTTAATTAATTTTTTTTATTTAATGTCATTCACTCTATTTATTCACATAGCTCTTTTTGTCCCCTCTGATTCAAAAGGTATTTGAGATTATGGTTTGATTTCATAATTTGACAATTATCTCTAAGGATCGACCTGAACCACTAAAACTTTCAAACTAATTTATATGTTTTGAGTTCAGATAAAATGTAAATTTGACATATTTTATTTCAGTGACTAAAGTGTGATCAATTGCACCAAGCAAGTTGTTGATGGTAACACTAAAAGTTGAAGGGGATGAGAGTCGAATAATTTCCTAGGTGATGGAACCACTTAAATCATTATACAAGAGATCAAAGGTCTCCATTGTATCCATACTTGCTATTGCTGCTAGCACAGAACTTTTGATCTAACTATTAGAAAATTTCAGCATTCAAAGTTCCTTTAGTCCTCCTACTTCTTGAGGAATGATGCCGCTAATCATGTTCGGTGATAAATCAAGTTGAGCCATCTGTTAGTGGGGAGTACCTACGGATGAACCAAATTCTTTGATGTGATGAATACATATACTTCCCCTTGGGCAGGAAATAATGACTAACGTTATCTTTTCTGTTCTACTTGATCTCTAATAAGAAATGTTGTGAAGACTAGATCTTTTTCCTGAAAACTTGTTTCTATAAAGATCTAGGGAATGTTGATACTGATTTTGGCATAACTCTTTGGATAAGTAGCCTTGAGAATAATTCGCTCTCAGTAAAAGTATTTTCAAAAAAGGAAAATAGGGCAGGTAGTGAGACAATTTGTACACAAAGCTATTGTATCCAGCATCAATAATTTCTTGAGGAGAAGAGTTGGAGAACTTTGAAAGAAGTGAACATGTAAAGTTGTTGTTGACGATCAAGAAACATAAAGATGGCATATAGGTGTCAATAGGGAGGATCTCTCCTTCGAGGTGATTGTAAGACACATTAAAATACCATAAGCTGGTGTGATTTCTTGTGAAAGTGTGCGGCAGTTTTCCTATTAAGTCTAGTAAAGCCAGGGGTGCACGCCCCCAAGGATGTAGGCATTCGCCCTGCCAGCTTGTTTCCTGCCCGCTTAAAAACCGTCAACAAAGGTAAAGAAAGGCCGATATTCTCTGGTAGGGATCCATGTAGATTTTTATAGGATAAATCAATGGGGCAGGCAGTTTGAAAATCATTGTAGCATGGGAGAGCAACGGGCCAGAAAAATGGTTCTTCGTTATAGCCAATTCGGATAAAATCGAGTGGCGAAAGAGGCCAATAGGCCTGTGCAATTGCCCAGACCGTTAAACTCTTTACCTTGATCTATGACATGAGACAGATTCCCTTAAATAGTTCTGTCAGCCTCATCATCGTGTGGCTTTTTTTTTCTCCACGAAATCCTTGAACATCTGAAGGATCGGGCACTGGGTCTCACCTGAGAAGATTTCCAGCCGTCGTCAACCCCGTGACCATTATATTCGGTCTAAACAAACAATTTTCTCGGCATGTGCCCGAAGATGAATCCGTCCCAAACTTTTTCCTCCTCGCCATGCATCTTTCCATGGAGAAGTGAGTTTTTTTCATCAATGGAATAAATAAAAATACAGGAGGAAGAGGAGGTGATGGGCCGCCCCCGCTGGCGGGCCACGCCCCGTTCTCTCCACTTCACACGGGACCCACGTGCGTCGGGTGGTTTCCCGACCCCCACCGGTACTCCTGTCGATTGATCGCCCGGATCTCTATAGATCTTGTTTCGCCCAAATTACGCTCCCCTGTAGATCTTCAGCGAAGTCTTCGCAGATCCAACTGCGCGGTCAGTTGGCGGGGGGTCAAGGGGGTAGCCGCCCCCTTGCAGGGTTCGGGGCAGCGCCCCGAAACCAAAACTGGTGATTATTCCGCGTGCCCCTTTTGATGGAGGAGTCTTCACCGCGTGCGTGGGCAATGAACGCGTGAATACGCCGGCTGCACACGGTCGGAAGGGGATCTCACGGAGGGTGTTGGCCGTGAGGATTCGGGGAGGATGACGTCCGCGAGCGCTGGGCGACGTCTGCGGCGGCAGGCTGCCTGCGTCCGTGGACGGCAAGCGATACCCGCGGCCGGCACGCGATGACCGCGGGCGGCAGACGAGTCCGCGGGTGGTAGGTGATGTCCGTGGCCAGCAGACGATCTCCGCTGAAGGTAGGCGACGTCGCGGGCAGATCCACGACCGGAAAGGCGACGTCCGCGAGCAACCGACAATGATCACGGACGGCCGATGAGATTCGTGACGGCAGGAGACCTCGGTAGCAGGAGACGTCCACAGCGGCAGGAGACGTCCGCGGCGGTGGGACGCGTCTGCGGTGGCAGGAGACTTCTGCGGCGGCAGGAAACGTCCGCGGCGGTGGGACGCTTCCGCGGCGGCAGGAGACGTCCGCAGCGGTAGGACGCGTCCGCGGCGGCAGGACACGTCCGCGTCCGCAGGAGATGTCCGCAGTGGCAGGGGACGTCCGCGGAAACCAGGCGTCGTGCACTCGTCAGGAGGGCGGGCGGAAGGACGGTCGCCTCTCAGCGGCGGCGGCTGAGATGAAACCTAAGGGTAATCTCTGAAAAGTGACGTTTTTAAATATCAAAATTCACCAAAACTGTCCATTACACCGATGACCCTATTTATAGGTTCCATTTTGATAAAAGAAAATCAACTGAAAAGAAACCCTAAAAATAAATAAAATTCGGATCTAAGATCCTAGGTTGGCGCTGACGACGTGGCATGCCACCTGTGCTGGTCGTCTCCTCCTGTGGTGGTGCCACCTCTTCACATGTTGGGGCTGGGATGTTTGCCCCACCACGTATCCTTACTTCTGCCGGCGGTGTTCCCACTCTAACAAAACGGAACAGAGAATAATCCCTAGTCTATCGTTCAAGCAAGAATGAAGACAGCACTGTGGTATGTTTGGCATTTTCAGAGTCGAAAGTCAAAAGAGAGACAAGAATCTGGGAAATTGATATTCTATCACACAGTTTTAAGTAGTTTGGCGAAATCCCTCTTTTACGGTCAGAGCTGTGCAGGGTTATGCTACTGATGTGGTACAATATCCTCAAATATTAAAAAATCAATCTATAGACTATGATAAATTATTCTGAAACATAGAATGACCTTTTTGTCATTATAAGCTTTCGTTTGCATCAAAATTTATTTGGGGTTTTCAAGACTAAACAGACATTTTTACATCAGCATAACGAATTTTTATCAGTTCCTGTACAATTCGCCTCATGCAGATAAATTTGTATACGTTTATGTAACGTTTCATACAATCATATTTTACGATTTATCCTCTTCTATTACACATTGTAAACTTGATTGAATGAGACATCAACCTCGACGTCATGTTTGACTCTACAATGCGACCTTTGACATACTAAAATGCTGACTTTTCTATATTAGATCATCGAACGATGCAAACTTGATGTGATTAAACATTAACCTTGATTTTCTATGATATTCCGCAATGTAAAATTAATTTTTTAAATTTTAGATTTTATCAGCTTCAAATTTTAGTCAGGGTAAACAAATCTGAACAAACATGTTTATAGAAACATTAACACCTTTACATTTTCTTTCACACATTAAACACAAGACAAAGTCCATGTCTACTTAACACAATTCTTATGTAGTGATGCCTGATACATTTGTCTACCCTCAGCCTAAAGCTCATCCGTCACTCCCTATGCAGTAAAAGCATGTCAAATTGTCCCCAGGACCAACACCAAATGAAAAAACAAGAAAAGAGTTAAATGCTGCATCTTCTCGCTGAGAAGAATGATCTTTGTAGCCTGTTCTTTCATGCTTCATCTCCATGGGAATGAGGATTGAGTTAAAGCTGAGATGCACGCACATAACCCATGATTACCAACACTAATCTTCTTTGAGAAGGTTAAGAGATAGTCCTATGATAAGAGATCAACCGAGACAAATTATTTAACGCCACAAAACAAGTGAGAACGATGTGGAGTCGATCTCTTTTGTTGGGTATCTCACTGCTTAGATCATTGTGTCAGATGTCTACACTCCAAAGAATACTGGTATAGAACCCTTCAATAAATTGTACGATAGGTTCAGGAATCGAGGGTCTCCAATTACTTCTCTTGTGGGATAAGGCCTTCAATTATTTTTGATGATAGATCAAGTCCACTCATCGAAGAAAGCCGATAACGAACGGGGTTTATGATCGATCAAGTGTAAGCGTTAAGGAACGAATGGGTTTTTCAGAGGGAGGTCGATGGTGCCCGCCGTTCGTGAGGCAGCCTTATCCAGCCATCAAGCTAATTTTTCGACTTCCAACATGACGAGTCGTCTGAGAGGCCAACGTCTTAGATTTTTCACTGACGGAGTTGAACAGGCGGCGGCCGTCATCTCCAAACCAGCTAGCCAGGCGGGCATTCTTCTTCCAGAATGCCGACAGCCAACCCTTTTAAGCTCTCATTGTCTCCATCATTTTAGAACCATGACCCGTAAGAAGAGGCCCCTGTTGACCATACTGGATGGCTCACTTTAACAAGAAGAGGGTCCACGCCTAACCCAGGCAAGATGGCCGCATGCTTCCTTGAGATCTGGTCCGGGATAGTGAGCCGTTCGTTCCTCTAGTTCACGTGCCCTCTGGCGCGTGAAGTGGAACCATAACCGACTGATCCCCTTGGTCTATTGTCATCGAAAGCAAGAATTGTACATTGGGCTTATAACTATGGTGGGAGATCATCTCTCCTTCAGTTGGATACCCTGTGAGCGGAATTAACCCTATATTGGAAGTCACCAAGATATTTAAGTACTGTATTCTGTGGTGGAATGCGAGGAAGCTAGGGAATCAGCTGCCAATTATGAGAGGGAACCTGAAAGCATCAAGGTCGTTAGTACGAAAATGGGCACTCAGGAGAATACTGAATCGGCGTCGATCTTAGGCCGTAGTTCGAGTAGATGGAAGCATCTCCAGTTCCGAAAGGTTGGCGAAGAGCGAGAGCGTTGGAGTGCCTTTTAGTTGATCATCCCCGGTGCCAACATGAATTAAATCGCAGATGAAAATGGATGCTTGCGTCTAGCTGGTATCCTCAAAGTGCATGTATTTGAGACGATAAAGGTTTCCCAGGCTAAAAGGGATTGCTGTACAAAAGATCGATATGGGTGAGAGAGTGGGAACTGGACAATTGATGGTAGGATGTTCCCATAAAGCTAGTTAATGGATCGGGGACGTCATTTTGGATAGCCTCATGGGGTAGAAGATCTCAACGTGGAGGGTGTCATTCCTTTCCCCCCGGCACTCCGCCTCTTCGTAGCACTAAACAGAGGACACTAAGACGAGCCCTCCTATGGAGCTTGATAGAGTGGAAGGGGAAGGTTCAACATCTAAACAGCGCCAATACTCGATGCAGGAACCTTTTCCTCATTTACGGCCAGTTCTGAGAGTCATCATAACGATCAACGTAATAAAAAACTAGTAACCATGGCGGTCGTAACAAGCCGTATGGCCTGGGGCGTACCATCTCCTTTCAGACCCTGCATTTTCTCTCCTTGTTTGCACTCCTGCAGATCACCATGTCCATGTAAATGGCTTCCATCAGCTTTGATTATAATCGTTTCAAGGGTTAATCATCCCTAGTGGGCATCAACATGCAACCGCCATGGCTGGTGTTTGCCCCCCAGTGATCTGTCGATGAGCTGGTTCTGTTTACTGCGTTTATAATCCACCAAAAAGATTACTCCACCGAGTTTGGGAAATTATCTCGTTATAAGAAAGGTCCTATATCATAGAGGATACACCTTCGAGCCATTGCAACTAATGGACCGTCATAAAGGGATGGTGTAACACAGCAATTCATATGGTATGGCTCATTAAATGAAAATAAATGCGCTGATCAAGACACATCAAGAGTTATTTCCCACGAAGATTTTTCATGAATATGTGGCCATAATGAGATCTCACACTATTTCATTGCGCTGGACTAACTCACTCATACAAGACATAGGACCTTCTAGCTAGCCTTTCATGTCATCTGCCCATGTCCCTTTCAAGAGGAAAGTCTAGGAGTATCACTGGTGGGGCAAACATCTCAACCCCACCATGTGAAGGGGTGGTGCCACCACAGGAAGAGACGACTAGCACAAGTGTCATGTCACGTCATTAGTGCTAACCTAGGATCTTACATCCGAATTGTATTTATTTTTAGGGTTTTCTTTTCAGTTAGTTTTCTTGAATCAATTTGGAACCTATAAATAGGTCAACAGTGTAATAGACTATTTTGGTGAATTTTGGAATTTAAAAACATTATTTTCAAAGTTTACCCTTAAGTTTCCTTTGAGCCACCACTGTCATCTCCATCATAAATGCCACGGCCACCATGAGAGGTGACCCTCCATTACTGGTTTAGGTTTCGGGGCACTGCCCCGAACCCTACAAGGGGGCAGCTACCTCATTACCCTTTGGCAATTGACTGTGCAATTGGATCTACGAACACTTTGCTGAATAGCTTGATCCAAGAATAGAAGGCTGTTTAGCAGAGTTTTCAGTCACCATTATCCACTACCCCATGTAACTCGAGGCTCTACACTGCTCATCATGTTGTATTAACACTGAAAGTCTTTTCTCCCCTCTTTGGTGACTTATATTATTTCATCTAGTATTTTCTTATTTATTTTTTCATAATTTTCAGATTTAGTTTAATAGATTTGTGTTTTCTCATGATCAATCATTTAAGATTTTGAATTTAGGGCTTTACTTATCATAGTGGTTGTAAGATAATATTCTCACCCTTGACAGAAGAATAGGGCTACACCATCATTATTTTCTCTAGATTTAAAGGTTTAAATCGATGATGTGATTTGTGACTTGATTTATCCATAACTACATTGTCTTTAATCAACCCACCTCGAGTTTATCATACTTATCTTACATCATATCGCTTATCTTTGGTTTTATTGTGCGTTCTTTACTTGGTAGGTATGATTCAAGTAGATTCAAAAGATAGCTTCTAATGTCTAGGTCTTTTATGAAATCTCTGAGTGAGTTAGCAATAACTTAACACTCAACCTACCTAATGAAATCAGATTATATAGAATACATCTCTCATAACAAGAAAGATTGACTATCTCACTGTTTCTAGTTATATTAGTTGCAACCATGGCTGTCTAATTACAAGGAAAAGTCTCTTGTACTATCTAATTGATCAACTATCTCAATCAGATGCAAACTTTCTATGCCTAGGTGCCTATGCAACACAATCTTACTAATAGCTTATGCATTCCTCTCTCATAAATATTCAAAGATGGAATGATCTGGTTCAAGGAAGGCAGCTATAATTTGATCTGTTAGGTGTAGCTGTTTAAGGCAGTAATAAGTTAGTCTTCAATTAGCATTTTGTACGATACATTCCTCTAATTCTATGAGAGTGGAAAAGAAATTTCATTAATAATTAACATGAACCATTTTGAAGGAGTATCCCCTCGAGTCCAAACTAGGGATCAACATGGGAAAAATCATTGAAAAACTTCTAAATGAAAATGTTAACAATTCATGTGTAAACCTTCAAAACTATTTCTAGATGAGCATAGTAGAATTTTCAAAGGTCCCTTGCATATATGTTATACAATGCATCAATAATTTTGAGATACCTCATCCTCCACCTTAAATTGATGAAAAGGCGGCAAGAAATCCACAAAAACCCAAACTAAATAATAGTGCACAAAATGTGTAAAATAACACATTCTCCATTGTTTGGGAGTTGTCATTGTGCTTTCCATCATCTCTGGTCATATTGAAAGAACAAATCTTTTCAAGAGGCTGTCCACATAATCTTGGATTACCTTCAAAACTATTATTCGAAAAAGTTGTGAAGTGTTCACGATACGGGATAATACCAGACAAGTTATTGAAAGCAAGGTTTAAAATTTCGAGGAAACTAAGTTGAACCATATCGTCAGGAATGCTACCACTTAAGCTATTGTGAGAGAGATCTAAACTTTCCAAATTATCCATGTTTGCCATTGAAACGGGTAAAGAACCTTCTATGTGATTATTTGATAAGTTCAATGAACAAAGCCTCTTGAGTTCTCCAATTTCCCATGGAATAACACCACGAATCTTGTTTGATGATAAGTCAAGGGAAGTCATCAAGTATAAACTATCTGCTTTGAAAGACATTATCAAATTCTTTGAAGTGAGGTTCATAATTGGATCTGCAGTGCTGCTATCCATCCATATTGGGCCACTTTTCCGGCTGCTTGGCTTCCAAGAAGAGATATTAGTGAGGCATTGTGGAATGTTGCCTGACAGGCTGTTCCCAGAAAGATCTAGCATTCGTAGGTTCTGCATTTGACACAAAGTTCTTGGTATGTATCCTTCAATGTGATTTTCCTTAAAGGATAGTACAGTCAGAGAAGAGGTCATAGGTAACACTTGCGAGAAATTTTCTGTGAAATGGTTGTATCCAGCATCAATCATGTCTAAAATAGAAGAGTTGGCCAAGTTTGGGAGAAGTGACCCAGTGAATTTGTTGTTTCTAACGCCCAAGTATTTTAAAAGTGGCATATAAGCATCAACTGGTAGCATCTCCCCTTGGAGTTGGTTGCAAGACACACTAAAATATGACAATATGGTCTGATTTCTCGTAAGAGAGTGAGGAAGTTTACCTGACAAATGATTGCCACTTAAATCTAAGTAAAACAGTAGTCTGCTACCCAAGGATGAAGGAATGTTCCCTTTCAACTTATTTCTGGCCATCTTAAAAGTATCCAGCATAGGAAGAGACTGTCCAATACTTTCAGGGAGCGATCCGAATATGTCATTATCTGACAAATTGATTTCAGAAGCAGTTTTGGAAGCATTGCGGCAAGGGATACCAAAAAACCCAGAAATACTGTTGTTCCTTAAATCTAGTGAAGATAAACTGGAGTTGCAGAAAAGACCGATGGGTGGGGTTCCTATGATCGAGGTGCCCTGCAAAATCAAGGTTTCTATTTTTCTTTGGGTCCAGAGAAACGTTGGAAGCCTCCCACCATTGTGCTTGTTAATTACACAATCTTTCACTGACAATAATGAGAGTTGGAAGGATGGATGCCAAGAGATAGGGGTTTCGGTGTCGATCTCTAATACTCCATTGGAGGAGATATCTACATCTTTGAGCCTGGAAAGGTTGGCAAAAGCAGAGAACATAAATGTGCCTTTCAACCCTTTACTTTTGATTTGTAGAGTAGCTAAGTCGGTTAGATTATGGAACATCGAAGAAGGAATGGTTCCATTCAACATATCACCCCCAAGTTGCAGGTATTTGAGCTTGTACAAGTTACCGAGACATGGGGGGATGCTGCCAGGATATGAATCATAAGAGAACTGGAGCTCTGTCAGGGACTGCATGCTGCATATCCAAGATGAGTAGTCTTCTTGGAACTCGTTTTCGAATAAATTAAGACATGTCAAGGAGTGGAAGCTGCCAAAACAGGAAGGGATGTTTTCTTGCAAGCGGTTGGAGGATAAATCGAGTTCTTTCAGAGACCTCAAGCTGCACAAGCACAATGGGAGGGAACCATCTAGGCTGTTTGATGAAAGATCCAGAAGCTTCAGGTTCTTCAAGTTACAAATAACTGCGATACAAAAAAATACAAAACAAGGAGAGACTCATTCATGAAATGATTGAATCAGACAGATAAGATGTCAAATATTTCCAGTTGTGTGGACAAATCTTGACACTGTTCCAACTGAAAGGGAAGTAAATGAACCAGTTATTTGTCACGATTGGAGGATGCCACTTACCCTCTGGAATGCTACCGCCCATTTTATTGAGCGCTAAATTCAACATCTCGAGATGCTCAAACCCCGCTAACATGGTGAGGTTTGGGCGCCAGCTCTTGCCAGAAGTCCACCTTTCGCCAATTAAATCGATCTTGACCACACGAGCGGTGTGGGGATCGCAGGCTATACCTCTCCATTGGCAGCAGTCGTCTCCCACTTTTGTTGTTGAGTAGCCCCAGTCCTGTAACACCATGCCGTCGTGATAATTCATGGACGCCTTGATCTCGAGCAAAGCCCTCCGCTCCTCATCATGGCAACCCATCACTTCGCACGCAGACGAGGCTACAATGAGGAGAACCAGGATCAGTCTTCCTGGGACGACACCCCGTATGGTCATAGTGGCACCAGCAGGAAAAGAAATCACATTTCTTCCTCAAACTGCCACCAGCAGGTTCCCTCTCTTTGTAGGCTTGATGATTCGGCAAGGCAAGCGAATGTGGAACTTTATATCCATGCATCAAAGCTGCGACATCGTGGGTAGATTGGGGGAACGGAAGGGGGGAGGGTGGGCGGTGCGGCCTGCGATCAACTATTTAATGGTGGCTGATAAATGGGCGGCGCTGACTCATTGAATGAAGTCGTCTTGTCATCGTTGACTGAAATACCTGGACAAAGAGAGGGTCGGGGCATGCCACTGCATTACTCATGGTCAAATATTAAGGTTTCACGTAAATTAATGATTTCAACATTTTAAAAATATTTTAGTTTCTTTCGATCCGACAAGACTTTGTAACAATTTCTACAAGAGGACGAATGGATTCATGCCAGCTTCTAGTGAATATCTGAATCGTCTTCTCTTCATGCGCTTTCAAGGGTGCCGCATGCGTCTGTTATTCCGATTGAATCAATCTCGCCCTCCATCCATCCCTCCTTTTCACACTCAGTCGTAGTCAATTTCGGAAATGATAATTTGATGTCGCTACGTTGCACATCTCTAGATGTCGTACAGTGAATTATTAGAATGCGCCACGAAGATCGGTGGCCCTTTTAAGAACAATATTCGTGAGGCACTTGCACTTAGGCTTGTAATCTCTCTCTCTCTATGTATATGTATCTCCCTATCTCTCTCCATGTATATATCTCGCTCTATCTCTTCCTTTCTCTCACTCTGTCTCCGTTTGTCTTTCTATCTGTCTGTCTGGCTGTCTGTCTGTTTCTCTCTCTCTCTCTCTCTCGCCCTCGCTCTCAGTGCTCACTCGCACTTTCATGTGCTTTTACTCTCCGGTTTACAATTACGATTTGTACACTGTTTACTAAACTTATTGAAATGAGGATCTCCTTATTGCAGCACTGCCAGGTAAATAGGCCTGTCCAACTTCACCTCCGCCCTATAACTCCCACTCTATGAAGATGCTCTCCATAAGCTGGGTGGAAAATAAAAAAGCAAAGCGTACCCATGTCTAGGAGCATAATGTTGGCAATTCAAAATTCCGAAGCCAAGACAGAGTGGCAAGAACTAGCAAATGATTAACTATGGCGAGACAAGAAATGAGGCAAACATAAAGGCTCGACTGGTTCAGGTAAAAGCCTACTCAAGGATCAAACAAAGTGCAGATCCTGCTATTGAAGAACGCAATAATACTAATGGCTTGGGCCCCAGCATCTCTAGTCTGGTCTGAAATGTTGACCCGGACTCCTAAGAAAGTTATCCTTCTGCCCTTATCAACTCCCCCCCAAATATGGTGGGACAAACATCTCAGCCCCACCATGTGAAGAGGCAGTGCCACCACAGGTGGCATGCCACATTGTCACCGCCATCCTAAGACCTTAGATCCAAATTTTATTTATTTTTAGGGTTTATTTTCAATTAATTTTATTTTATCAATATAGAACCTATAAATAGGGTCAGTGGTGTAATAGACTGTTTTGCTGAATTTTGAAATTTAAAATGTCATTTTTTTTGAGTTTACCCTCTGGCTTCCTCTTAGCTGCTACCGCTGCCACTGTCGTAACTGCCACTGCCATCACTGCTGAGAGGCGATCCTCCTTCCACCTGTTTTCTTGATGAATGCATGTCACCTGGTTTCTATGAACTCCCCTACCACCGTGGACATCTCTTGATACTATGGACGCATCCTACTGTTGCAGACATCTCCTACTGCCACAGACACATCCTACTGCCACAGATGTCTCCTGCCACCATGGATGCGTCCTACCACCACGGACGTCTCCTACCACCATGAACATCTCCTGCTACCACAGATGTGTCCTACCACCATGGATGTGTCCTGCCGCCACAAACGCATCCTACCACCGTGGACATCTCCTATTGCCACAAAGGTCTCCTACCATCATGAACCTCATCAGCCACCTGCAGTCATTGTCTACTGATCACGGACATCATCTTCTAGCTGTGGACCTGTCTGCGACGTCGCCTACCTCCCGTGGAGGTTGTCTACCGGCCACGAACATTGTCTATGACCCATGGACTCATCTTCCACCCCTAGTGTTGCCTGCTGACCATGGGTATCAACTACCATCTATAGACACAGCTTGCTGCTGCAAGCATCACCCACTGCTCGTGGATGTCATCCTCCTTGACTCCTCACGGTCAACACCCTCTATGAGGTTTCCTTTCAATTGTGTGCAGCCAACGTATTCATGTATTCCCTGCCTACTCATGCGGTGAAAACTCTATCAAAAGGGCACATAGAATCATCACTAAAGACCTCATTGAAGAGTTTGATCCACAAATAGAAGACTGATCAGTGGAATTTTCAGTCATCATCCTTCCACTACCCACGCAACTCGAGGCTCACCGCACTGCTCATTGTCTCCTCTTCACTCTTTGGTGACTTATATTATTTCATCTAATATTTTCTTGTGTATTTTTCCACTGCCATCAGATTTAGTTTAATTTATTTATATTTTTTCATAGTCAACCATCTGAAACTTTGAATTTAGAGCTTTATTTATTATGGTGGTTGTAAGATAGTACTCCCACCCTCAATCAAGGAATGGGGTTACACCATCATTATTTTCTCTAGATTTAAAGGTTCAAATTGATGATATAATTTCTGACTTGAGTTATCCATCCTATATCATCTTTAGTCAACCCACTCTGAATCTATCATATTTATTGTACCTATTGTGCATCAAAATAAGGTTGTTGCCCTATGACAACAGACTATTGATAAAGAAAATGTCTCATCAGACATGTCAAAACTTGTCCAGTAAAACAAAAAAATATCTTCTAGACATGTCCAAACTGTAGCTCGTCACCCATTTCCACCCAATCCTGCATCTCTTCCTCATCCGTCTCCCTATCTACTTGTAGCATGCATTGTCCCCTTCTTTTTAGCCTTCACTGGCCTATTTGGCTGAAGTAGAATTGGTTGGCGTGATGAGGATTGGTGCCGCACCGCTGGAAAGCTACAATAATAAAGGGTGTTGCTATCGACTTGCCTGCCAAGAAAGGGTGAAGGGAGCCAAAGAAAGGTTCAGGGGTGGTTGTGGATTTGCCAAAGCAATAATGATGTGATAAAGACAGCCAACCTATCTCAGGAATAACTTTTCTCATTCCTTGCTTTCTTCTTAGAATGCCAAGCTCCATGCCAGGGTGCATTATAATACTACAAGCCAATAGTAGTGAACTACTTGACCTAATAAGAAGTCAGTAGTAGTGAACAGAGATATTTTATCAACATCTTGGAGTCCCATGCTGATCTTATTTATAATCCGATGAGACATTAGTGAATTAAAATGCTTAAATGCTCACGGATCCATCGATCACTATCTCTTCGATTGGAAAAGGGAAATCAAGTAAGAAGGAATAAAATACTACATCTGACTCTGTTAGGCATAGAGGGTCTAATCTTCACTGCTACTAAAACAGGAATCTGCGATCTATGATTCCTAATTTATTTCTCTAATTATCATCCTACTTCATAGTCTTGTTCTCACCTCAGAAATTTCATATTGCTATATTCATTGGAAAGGATGAAAATGGTTAGGGTATCGGCTTTCCCCCTCCTCACTTTAGATTGTATGTTTACAGGCTGAGTTGGCTTCCGATCCAAATCTAAGCCGCATAGCTATTTGGAACTGCTTGAAAGTACTTGCATGGGTAAATGGTAAACCAAACTCTATGATGAGGAAAGGGTACAGGCCATTTTCTATCTTCATGGGCTGGCATTAGGCACTCTACTATGGAGGAGAAATAGTTAAAAGAGAAGATTTGAGAGCCATCTCCAGATAGCTGTTTTCATGGGGGCTACAAGTTCTGACTGTATTGAAATAGCAACAAGTTTGGTAGGTCTCCTTTGGACATAGATAGAATCTCTGATAAGAGTTAGTTTCTATGTGGGTGAGAGTTAGTTTCAGGGTGTATCTTGTAGGTGAACTTTCCTCAACACTCGTTCAATCACCATCGTCATCATCAAAGCCTTGCCTCTTTCCTCCTCTAATCAAGGAGATACTAAGGAGAGAAGAAGAAATAAAGGCTTCTATGGAAGATGAGAAATAGAGCTACGCATGATCATGAGATCTGTCATCAGAGCTTATAGAGGGAAGAAGAGTTCAAAAAACAAAGTGAGAACTCAACACGTGGATGATTTTAACCAAGCAAAATGGAAGAAAATGTAAACATCGAAAATAAAAATAGAATGTTAACTAGGCCTAACTGCCCAATGAATGCTCCGAGATTACCTCCAACAATCACCTCCTCAAGCTTGGAGCTGATTTCTGATGTCAACAACACTAATCTTCCCTTGTAATTCACCAAATTTCACTTTCCCAAGAGATTTAGTGAGAATATTTGCATGCTGCTCCTTTGATGCAACCTGTTCCAAAATTATCTTCTTCTCTTTTAAATAAGCTTGAACATAATGGTACCTCACCTTGATATACTTCAAGCAACTATGAAATGCTGAAGTCTTTGAGAGCTCAATGGCTAATTTATTATCAACCCAAATCTTCACTAGTTTCAGCTCAACTTTGACTAATTTTTCAATGAGTCCAATTAACCATATGCTTGAATATGTGGTGGCTGTGAGAGTAATATATTCTGTTTCGCATGATGAAAGAGCCATGATCCTCTGCTTCTAAGAGCTCTAAGTCACTATATTTTAACTGAGATAAAACACAACCCCTGAAGTGCTTTTCTGATCATCACAATCTCTAACATAGTCATTATCACTGAACTTAATTAAGTGAAAATTTTCACTCTTCTTGTGTGTCAGCCCAAAATTTAGTGTCCCTTTTATAGGAATAGATAGCCATAGGTATCTAGAAGGCAATGGGAATAACAATAACTATTTTGTATATCTTTTTATGGTTTGCATGAAAAGAGGTTTGCTGTGAAAGAAAAGTAAGTCTCTGTCTATTTCAACCTTATGCTATTTCACCTCGTACTAAAGTGAGGAGGACCAATCCATCCCAAAATGTCAATCATTCACCCTAATATATATTTCTGATAAAATATAAACAATGTGATTTCTAGTTGATAATGCTGCCTTAAACACAGCTGTGGTGGGCAGTGGAGATTCCAATTTCATTTGATGAACATGAGATGCTTATGTAAGGTGCTACTGAGACCAATTTACCCTAAATATGATATCTACAGAACTAAGTGGCAAGGAGGTGTCTTATATTATTGAATCCTAAGGGAAGGATTTTGCAAAAATATACGACTATTCAACTTATTAGAAGCTCTCCATAGGTGTACTAGATTCACGTAGTAATTGCGCATAGATTTAAGAGTTTAGTTTCAATGTCAAATTCATGTAGTTTTAGTACATATATTTACGAGATTAACTTCAATGTACAACTGTTTGTGAATGGTCGCCTAATTTATAAATAGCTTTTTTGCATCATGCAGTGTAAATAAAACTAGGACGTAAAGCAGTAATACAATAATAAGACCTTTTGTTATCCAAGAAAAATTGGCCAGTTGATGGTGGTCTTAAGTGTCCTTAATCACATGATTGAATCATGAAGTTGTTATAACATGCTCCACATACAAGGGGATTGAGTAGTTCCTCCAAATAGAAATCATGGACACGTGATCCATGAACAGGTCACCAACCTCATGGAAAATTAAACAAAAAGAAAGGTAAATTTATTTCCTGTTAATTTAATGATTTGGTGACTAGATCCCAAATGTAAGGCTGTGGCAACAAATACCAACAGAAACACTCATTTCTGAAACCAAAATATTTGTGAACAGGATTCAGAATGATATATTTTATTTTGATGGAATATGTCATAATTTTCAATAATTATGTCATTTTTTACCATAAATAATTTATAAATCATAATTTCATATCTTCAATATTATTTGCATTTTTTCGTTCATACTGCCTCTACATTTATTTTTTTCAATATTAGTTATATTGTTCTTCATATCTACCCCTCTATTATTTTCTCGCAAGAAACACCACACGAAGGAACACAGTCAACATCCGCGTTCCGTCCGCGTTCGGACAGCGAACAGTCGTCCCTCGGCACTATTGGTCGGCCTCGGTGACAGAAGAACTAAAGGCACCAAAAACGTGACAGAGGAAGGCATAAATGGTGAAGGGTCCAACCATCTAAGCCAAGGAACCAAGGAAGAAAGCAGAGCCACTCACATCTTCATCAAGCCGTCCATTCTTTTCCCCTCAATCATACATGCCGAGCAACCCAACATAGCAACTTCGAGGAAGCCACCGTAGTCAACGAGGAACCACTGGGGAGTTGCATCAATTGGAAGATACACGTAAGGAATGAGTCTACATGATCATATTGGTATATTTATTGTTGTATGGGATGGTTATTCAGTAGATGGAGCAAAGGCAAATGATCCGACGATCGACTGTTGGCGAGCGGGAGAGAGCAGACAGCAAGTGCTCCGACGATTAACCTACCTAACTGAATTTCCCTGGGTGCTGTAATGATTAACAGACGCCGGTACGTGGCTGGACGGCCATGGGATGTTGTGGGTATCACTTTCTGGTTAATGACCCAAAGATTGAGGTCCCAAATATCGGGATGCGTGGCTATCTGGCTACGGTACGTAGGTTCGAATGGAGATCAACCCTCGGAAGATTGATACCCCTCTCGAAACCAATCACATTACTCTCCTTACCAAGTTGCCGAAATCACATTTAGAAGCGTGGGTCACGTTAATTATTGGCTCCTGGCCGACCGCGCGAAGCTGCCGCGCGTCCCATTCCACTCAATAATTTGCCGCGTATTCTTAGCGGGAACCGACCATTGACCCCCCCGCTAGCGTACATAATCAGGCCTTCTTCTACAGACCGGCGTCACTGCCCATCCCTTTTGGCTCCATTTCTCATAGGAACCTGGTCTGGTCTCGGCGGCCAGCTCCGGGGGCTTTGCTCCGATTCATGCCGTCAGTTGCCTTGCACTGTCAGGTCATTCTTGAAGGCCGTCATACACAGATACCAATGGGTAGCCGCCACCATTAACCTATTTTGGCTCCTCCTAATCTACTTCGTCGCCAACTCCTTGGTGGGCTTCTTGCTGCTAAGGTTCGTGGGCCCGAAGCCGGAAAGGAACGGGACTCGGGACCTTGATCTTTTCTTCACGGCAGTGTCGGCCGCCACGGTGTCGAGCATGTCGACGACGCAGATGGAGGCCTTCTCGAGGGTCCAGGTCTTTGTTGTGATCCTCCTCATGCCGACTGGGGGAGAGGTGTTCACTTCCTTGCTCCATACTCACCTTGTGAAGGCCGAGATCATGAGAAATCAGAAAAAATGAAGCAGCAAGGAACATGGGCAAAGACGTCAGCTTTTCCATTGCCTCGGAACTTCCCATTACAGGCCGGCCGGTGCCGCCAGCTGTTGACATTAAGGCACATTCCGATAGGGAATTGAGCTACAAGTCAGTGAACCTCCTAAGCATGACAATTTTGGGTTTTGTCGTAGGGTCCATTTCGCTCGGTTTTGCAGCCATTATTATCTACCTCGACTTCTTCGCCGCCACCGAAGCCAGAGAGGTTCTGAGGAACAAGGGAATCCATGTGTTGGACTTTTCCTTCTTTCTCCGCTTGTCTTCATTCACAAACTGTGGCTTTGTCCTCACAAACGAGAACATACTTCCATTCAGAAAGAGCTCGGGGTTCTTATTACTGATCATCCCCCTAGCCCTCGCGGGAAACTGTCTCTTCCCACCTTGCCTGAGGTCGGTGCTCTGGATCTTGAAACGATCAGTCAACAAGAGAGGAGAAGCTCTCGACGACTTGCTGAGTCGTTGCGACGGGCGGCATCTCGGCTTCGAACATTTGTTCGGCAAGCGCCGCTGCGTCCACCTCGTCCTCACCACAGCGGCGCTGATAGGCGTTCAGTTCATCATGTTTATCTCCCTGGAGTGGGATTCAGATATACTGCAAGACGGCGACCTGTCGACAAGGCAGAAGGTAGTGGCGGTGCTCTTCCAGTCAGTAAATTCGAGGCACGTTCGACATGTCGGTAATCCCGCCGGCGGTCTTGGTAGTCTACGTCGTAATGATGTTAGTTCACTCTTGTTCATCTCCGAACTGTTCCTCCAGTGAAATTACCCTCGAAGAATCAGAAGTGAGATGTTTTCCTGGTTCACAGGTACCTCCCTCCATACACATCCTTCTCGCCGGAGGACGAGACGCAGATCTCAGGGGAACAACGGAGAGGACGATGGGGGAGCTCAGAGCTGCTGCTATCAGAAACACTGATCTTGCCGCATCTCGGGTACATTGCCATCTTCGTCATGGCGGTGTGCGTCAACGAGAGGAAGAAGCTTGCTCAGGATCCCGTAAACTTCAACGTCTTTAACATCGTCTTCGAAGTGGTCAGGTCTGCCATTCATCTGCCTCGGGAATTTTCACCTTTGTGGCCGGACCCACTTATGAAAGGTTGTCTAATCATGCACTAAGGTTGTCAGTGGGCCATCTCGCTTGGCCCGAAGCAAGCCCGAGAATCAATTTCCAGGCCGGGCGACAGGCCCATACAAAGCAAGCGTTAACCCATCTTGGCCCAGTTATTAATATTTGCCTCTTTGCTTAAATTTCACATATGATTTCAAATATGCTGAAACCAAATTTGTCCGGGCAAGTACCCACCCAAAATTTCATCTGGGTCGAGGTGGACAGAATGGAACTAGGCTTCTTGCTTACCGGTTCCCAAAATTTTACTTCTGAATCCTTAATAGATGGATACTGACGCGGGTTGACGGCTATATTTTGCATGGCAGCGCGTATATGGAAATGTTGGGCTGTCAATGGGGTACAGCTGCGGCCGGCGGCTGAAGGAAGACGAAAGCTGCAAGGATGAGTGGTACGGGTTCGCCGGCCGGTGGAGCGACGGCGGGAAGATGGTCCTCATTGGTGTGATGCTCGTCGGAAGGCTGAAGAGGTTTAACAAGACAGGAGGGAGGGCCTGGAAGTTCACATAGGTGACCATCTTCTTCTGGGCCTTGAGAGGAACAGCTACGAAATATGTGCCGACCCGGTGGAAGGCCCACACGGACTGTGGCCTCGAGAGAGTTCTAGGCCTTTATTCATGAACAAGAGCAGCTGTACTGAAGAATCGGTTGCCGTGTCTTCTACCGCTCTTTCATTGCCCCAACACTCGATCCGCGACACAAAGCTTAGTGTAGTTTATCAGTTGCATACAAAAACTTGACAGTCCACATAAATTTTCGAAGTGTCCGATGGATAGCTACGAGCTATTTCATCGTTCCAGCTCGTTGTAGACAAGAGTGGCAGGAAATCTTGAGAAGCCCAAGGCTTGTTCCGGCATTTGATCAGGAAACGATAAGCTGTCTTAACAATGACAATTTTAAAAATAAGATCTGAGTTATAAAGATAGGAGGCAACAAACGAGAAATCTCCCTATTTGTGATGTACCTGTGATGGCTGCTTCTTTCTTTTCATCTATTCAATTTAACTCTACATCTTCTAACCTCATTCTTCCACCCACCTTGTTGTTTGCTCAACACATTCTTATTTAATAACAAAAGAGACCCTCCTCTACGACTCATTTTTGGCTTCAAAAAATGTTGAGCAGTTTATCTCTAAACATGTTTAGGAACTGAATCATTCCTTCTTAAGTGAACCATCCTGCCCCAGAAAAAAAAAGAGAGAGAAAAAAAGAAAAAAGAAAAGAAAAAGAGAGAAAAAAAAAGAAGAGAAAAGATAGGTATATGGGGCCTGTATCTTTATTCATCTTATTTGCTCTCTTTTTTTTTTCTTTCCATTCCTTTGGTAAACTGCATAACTTATACCTATTCCCTCATGTGTCTCTTCTTTCTAGAGCATGATGGGTTGAGCATGTTTGGCCCCTTTTATTTTATCTCCCTCACCTTCACTCTAAAATCTTGGGAGTGGTCTAACACTAGTAATACTATTCTTACTTGTCTTCTCACTATATCCATCCTCACACATTCTTTTGAGCCATCCACCCTTTCTCTTCCTTCTCCACCTTAGAGAAGATAGGAGCCTTACAACTTACATTCCTTGATACACAATTGATTCTCTATGCTAATACTGAAGGAGAAGTGTATATACCCCAAACTTCTACTTAGGAGAAAAGATAGTGGAGATGTTTAGTGCTAATCAGCAACCCTTGAGAGAGAATAACCATTATCTTGGAAGATGTGAGGCACTCCTACTAATAGCATCAAACCTAGAGAAATGTAGATTTCCTTTTCTCATGACCATTAGCTCTTTCTAAACTAGGAGGGGATCAACTTATATGTCCTATGCAGGCTAGTGCTAAATTATCAAGGTAATCCTTTGAAATGAGAAAGATATTCTTAACACTTCACTTTCATTCTCCTTTGATTTCAAGGATGACAAGATGACTCAAGAATAGTTTAAATAGACATTATTACGAGACTAACAATGATCTAGTTAGGGGGTATTTGACAATATTAAATAGTTAGTGATAATTTCATGTAATTATGTTTCTTTTTATTAATTTATCTTTACTTTTACACACATATAATCCAATATTTATGTTTTAAAACTAAAAAAGCATGCATTGCCTATTTAGTCCTAATTTATTGAATTTATTGATTTAGAGACTAAGCCCACTTGACTCTCTTGAGTTAAATGGATTAGTCTCATTACTTCTTTAGAGTTTTTGTTGAGACATATGACTTAGGTAATTTTCAATGAGGAAATTGAGATGCAAAAGGAGTAAATCAGTCCACGTTCAAGCCCAATAAGATGGGTCCAACATAGACTTGAAAGGAGGCCCACTTTCAAAGGAGGACTTTAAAGCTCAAAGTTGAAGAGCTGCTGGCTGATTTCAAGAGAGAGGAGGATGAGATCTAGGGCCCAAAATGAATTGATCTAGTCCATTTATTTTAAGTCTTTCACAACTAGATCCATATATATACTTTCAATTACTCCTCCATTAGTTTAACCTAGAATTGCTGCCCTAACCTGTGGTTGGTGGCCTATGAATAATAATTTTCTTGGTTCCACTCTTTTCTAAGAGCATCTAAGTGAGGGAGAAGCAATCCATCACTGAGAGCACAAAGGAGGAGAAGGGACAAGAACTTAGGCCATGACTAGCGTGACAAGAAGGTTCAGATCCTCTTCCTTTCCCTCACCCTTTTCCTTTCTTTTTTTTTGTCCAAGTTATCTCTCTAGAGAATAGCCAAGATTCAGGGCCCCCTACACTACAAACCATGCCCATTATTTTGTTCTGTAGTGAAGGTTACGGACAAAATATTCTGCTGCTTTTTGGTGCACTCAAGGCCCCTACACCTATCACCCGCATGCTCATCTACCGCTTGTCGGTGTGTCGTCGCCCTTGTGCCGTTCGCTGATGCATCATCGTCCAACTACTTGTCAACACGTCATCACCTGCACAACATTCGTCAATGTTTCATTGCCCATGCCTCATCGTCCTCCATTCGGATACTACGTTGACAGACTGACGCTCGCTAACATGTGACAACCAGGGCACCACTTGTCAGTGTGTCATCGCCGTACTTCATTTGTCACTGGTGTGCTCATGTGTCTGTCGCCCGAGTGCCCACCAAGGTAAAGTTACTCTGATTTTAGTTCTTTTTATTAATGCAGAGACATGTTTATACAAGTAATGTCACTGAACTGAATTACTTTCATAGAAGAAAAAATTCACTTATTTGACTCTTTCTCTCTGTGGTTCGACCCTTACACACCCTATGTAGTAAGGAAAATTCTCTAAATTTTTGTATTTATCAGAACTTTAAAAGACAACTTTTATTCAAAAATCTGAATTATCACTCTTCACTAGAAGATTTTGCAGGTCTTGAGTCATTTATGAATGCTGAACTTGGTCACATCAAATTTTGGAAGATTCTATTAGCGTACATCATAGGTTGAAGCTGCATAAGTTTCTCCTTGAGTTGGGATTCCTAAATGCTTTAGGGAGGGTAAAAAACTGAGAGCATGGAGTGTTGACTACTCACACCGCTGCATAAAAGCTCATCTCAAGGTTTTTTTATTAATTATTTGGTTTTGGATGATTAAAAATGGCCAAGAAGGTCATGCTAATTGCTAGTTTGACGCTCCCAATAACCAATTATAAATTATGACCATCAATTAATGTATTTCAGGGTCACATAAATATTAAAATATTTTTATAATCTAAAATCGTCATCTTACCCTTGTAGTATCTTTCTTAATATTCAGGTCTACTGTCGCTAATTTCTTGTAGTTTATTATGTGTATGTTCATAGTTAAAAGTTCTCAATTATTCATTTATGGTTTACTAGTCTCACTATCGTTGCAGCAAGTTAGAATTTCTCTTCTCAGCTGAGTCAAATCGATTAGTAGATAAAACACACAAAATGGAATAAAATATTGTATCATGTTAACTATCAGTATTATCAATACAAAATAACTACAGATTTTTTCTCAATATCTCATGAGTATGCTCCCTTTCAAAAAGTAATGTAAGAAACAGACCATGGAATTAATACCAGTGGCATTAAAGTCTTGTATGAGTTGTGAAAATATTTGCCTATGTATACATAGGACTAATATATAGTATATAGCATCCCTATGTATATAAAGTAGTATATATATTTATGTTTAATATTTATATATACTTAATATACATATTATATTTCTTTTGATACAAAGCTTAGGCCTAATATATAAATATAAAACAAAATAATATTTTCTAGATGTGTCCAAACTTTAGCTCCTCGCCCATTTCCACCCAATCCCGCTCCTCTACTCCTCCTCATCCGTCTCCCTATTCTTTTTGGCTGAAGAAGAGTTGGCTGGCGAGACGAGGATCGGTGCCCCCCGCCGCCGGAACGCTATGAAGGGTGTTGCTATCGATATGCCCGCCAGGAAAGGGAGAAGGGAGCCGATGAAAAGTTCAGGGTAGTTGCCAGATTCGGCAAAGCAATAATAATAAGAGCAAGACAGACAGCCGCCCATCCTACGGCGCAAGCGCGCTAATACCCGATACGCTTCTATTCTATTATTGCAGAGTTATCGCGCCGTTAATTAAGTTCTGGTTGTCAGACAGCGAGGCCGGCCGGACCTTTCTCGGGGCTAACTTTTTTCATTCCCTGCTCTCTCGTTCGAATACCAGGCTACACGCCCACGGTGCGTTATAATACTACCTACGATGTAGAGAGGAAAGGCACGCTGGAAGGAAAGGTGTGAAAAGGAAAGCTTTGGCGTTAGAAAGGAAAATATACCAAGAATGGTATATTTTAAAGGTTTTGTCGATGGAAATGGTGTGGGGAGAAGCCTCACCTTGAGTGGTAGCTTATCTATTATCTATTGATTCTCCATGAAAGAGTGCAGTTGCTCATCAACACAACACCCCACAACGTGGTACAATCAATATTTCCTCGTTCGGCCATGCTCCTTTCTTAGGCCGAACTGCATGACCTAATAGGAAGCCAATAGTAGTGAACAATGATATTTTATCAACATCTTGGAGTCCCATTCCGATTTTATTATAACCCGATGAGACGCCAATGAATTCAATTGCTTAAACGCTGACGGACCCACCAATCATTATCTCTTTGATTGGAAGACGGGAAATCAAGGAAGAAGGAATAAAATACTACATCTGGCTCTTTCAGGATCAGAGGGTCTAATCTTCTCTGCTACAAAAACAGAAATCTGCGGTTTATGATTCCTAATTTATTTCTCCGTATCAACTTGCTTCACGGTATCGTTCAAGCCCAGGACATTTCAAACCGTTATATTCATTGGAAAGGATGAAAGTGGTTAAGGTATCGGCTTTCCCTCTCCCAGCGTTAACCCGTACTTTTTTATGGGCTGAGATGGCTTCCGATCCAAGTCTAAGGCGCGCAGGTGTTTGGAACTGATGCAGCAAGCCCCAACCATCTCCTGATCAAGAAGATGATTTGAACCAAATTGGGGAAATAACCAGCATAGAAGGTGTGGGCGACGCCCTTGATCCAGCTACGCGCCGGGTGACGCCACCAAAGCAAATGTCTGGCAATAGAAGGTTTCCTTCATCATTTACTTACTAAGATTTTACTGCAGAGAGGCCTATAAATCGGCCTTCAGACCTTTGATTCAGGAGGAGATTACAAATGGAGTTTTGAGGATTAGTTCCTTACCTTACCTGATCGCAAGATCCCGTCGCCTCGGCTTGGGTTGGTCGGAGGACCCCGCTACTCCCCCGTCTGGAGCACCCTTCCCCCTCCCTTCCCTTTCTTCTATCGCCGCCAGCCACCACCGCCTGTACTGCCTGTACACCCATCACTTGCCATCGACGCCAGCCTTCACCTTCCCTTCCGCCGCCGCTGCCCGTCCATCGCCCTCTCCACCGCCGGCGGTCCCCTCCAGCAGCCATCACCGTTCGCTGTCGTCCCCTCTTCGTTGCCCACCACCGCCGTCACCGCTGTCGACCACCGCCTCACGGTCATCATACCGCTTCCCGCTGCCGACCTCCGCCCTCACCTCTCTCCGTCGTCGCCCCTCCCGTTTCCCGCTTCCCCGCCGCTGGATATCGCCATATCTAAAACTAGGGTTACTTCATTCGTGGGTCTGGTGTGCCCTAGCTTACTTCAGCCGGCCCACCTCCACTGTCCCTGTTGAGCCGGCCACGGCCCAAACCGTCTGGCGAGAGCCACCCAGCCACCCGGTCCAAGTCAGGTCTGTCCTTAGCTGCGAGCCGCTGCAGCTGACGGCCTAGTCTACACGGTCACGGTCAACAGTCAACAAAGTCAACGGTCAATATTTATTTTTAAGGTTTAAGTATATCTTCTTGTCTTTCCATTTTATTTGTTCATTTAATATACTTCCTTGCTACGGTCGCTTGAGAGATCATAAGATAGCCACTTTTCATATTCAGTTGATTGTTAAACTTTAAATATTTTCCGACTTATAAAATCTTTGAGCATCATACACCAAGTGGTTTTCTTAAACTATTTGATCCTTCCTCACTTCCATCCCACATCAGGAACAGATTGAAAGCGATTGTGCTGGTAAACGCAAACCAAACTCTACGAACCAGAGGTAAGGTTATATGCCATTTTCCTTCTTCATTGGCTAGTGACAAGAGGAAAAGAGAAAGAGAAGATTTGAGAGCATGGGGCCTGGAAGTTCTGCTTGTACTGAAATAGCAGCAATTTTGGCAGGTCTCCTTGGACATAAATAAAATCTCTAATGAGAGTTAGTTTGTATAAGCTTGAGAGTTAGTTTCAGGGAGTATTTTGTAGGTAAACTTTCCTCAGCACCGATTCAATCACCATCACCATCTTCAAACCGTCAAAAGCCTTTTGGCATGCCTCTGACTAGTTGTAACCCTGATTCTTTTCAGTGGATCAGTCAAAGCCTTGCCTCTTTTCCTCCTCTCAAGTCTCCATTTTCTCAGTTTCAAATAGGTGGATATGCCAGAAAGACATGCCATTTCTGTTCTAAACATGGTATGCTTTCAGAGCTCAATATACACATTTCTGGTTTAATTAAAAAAAATTGTAAGTCTCTTCTGCAAAGCGGTTGCACTGTGGGCACTTATTTGGTTAACTTAACTAGCACTGTAATACTATCGGCCTGGTTATTTTATTTCACAGGAATCTCTTCATTATAGAAAGATTGCCACTTGAGAGATATCATGTTGGTTCGCTTTGACGGTGTAGTTCCTGCTCTAAGAAAATGGAAGTGAGAAAGATGACTAATTTATCGGTCAACCACCCAAGAAGAACGAACAGGAAGAATTATGCTGTGTTAGGGATTTTCTGAGTCCATAGCGAAAGCACAGAGGCAAGGACTGGGAAATGGAGACCCAAGAGGAGATGAAATATAAGTTAATCACACAGGTTTGGGTAGTTTGGCGAAATGCCACTTCTACGGTCAAACTTGTGAAGGGTGTCATACTACTGAAGAGTGAAGATAAATTACGAACGCCCTGACCCCCAAAATCTCTGGTGTCATCGACGAAAGGAAGCATATCCCCTAAAATAGTTTATGTCACCCTCATCAACATCTGTCTTGTTATCCCCGGAAATCATACTGAAACCTAAGAAGATTTCAGGTTACAGGGACAAAACGAAGGGTATTTCTGTGGACGTCAACTTTAGGGGAAAGGGAGGAGGGAATCGTTAATAAGTTCTGGGGTACTCGAATAAGTGATGAACCAAAAATTGTCGTTGGGATTAATGGTTAATCAAATAACATTTATATATTGGACTTTAATTCAAAGGAAATGAATATAGGGTGAGTCCAAGTCGATCCACAAGGAAGTGAAAAATCAAACATTAAATTGCAATGAAATATAAGTGGATATTCAATAAATGTTTAAGAAGACTTCAAGAGAGATATTTGTGGTTATTCTATAAAAGAAATTGAAGCATAAAAAGAAAGATATAAACAGAACTTAAATGTTGAAATGTAAATTGCTTGAAAGTAAATCTCCTTTATAGCTAATTAGTTCTCCCCACCTTGTGTCACTTCAAAATGAGAAGAGCTTGGTGATTGAAAGGGGTGAGAAGAAGTAAAGGGAGAGGAGATCAGAGCTCCCAATCCTTGAAATTTCTAACCCCTTGTCACTAATGGGAAGAGGACTCAAGGAAGGGAGTGAGAGAGAGAGAGAGAGGGAGAGAGAGAGAGAGGAAGAGAGAGAGGGAGCACACGCGAGAGAAAGAGAGAGATAGTGAGAGAGGAGAGAGAGAGAGAGCGAGAAAGCATGATGAGAGAGAGAGTCGACGGAGAGAGAAGGAGATCACGACGAGAGAGAGATTTGATGGAGAGAGAGGGAGAGCGTGACGGGAGAAAAGACAACGGAGATAGAGGGAGAGCGCAACGAGAGGGAGAGACAATGGAGAGAGAGGGAGACCGTGACGAGAGGGAGAGACGACGGAGAGAGAGGGAGACCATGACGAGAGGGAGAGACGACGGAGAGAGAGGGAGACCGCAACGGGAGAGAAGACGACGGAGATAGAGGGAGAGCACGATGAGAGGGAGAGACGACGGAGAGAGAGGGAGATCGTGACGAGAGGGAGAGACGACGGAGAGAGAGGGAGACCGCGACGGGAGAGAAGACAATGGCGAGAAGAAGAGAACGGCGAGAGGGCAAGAAGACGACGGAGAGAGGGAGAGCACGACGAGAGGGAGAGAATGGTGAGAGAGAAGGGGAGAAGACGACGGAGAGAGGGAGAGTGCGACGAGAGAGAGGGAAGACGACGGAGAGAGGGAGAGAATGGCGAGAGGGAGAGAAGATGGCGGAGAGAGGGAGAGTGCGGCGAGAGAGAAGACGATGGCGAGAAGAAGAGAACGACGAGAGGGAGAGAAGACAACGGAGAGAGGAAGGGCCCAATGAGAGGGAGAGAATGGCGAGAGGGAGAGAAGATGGCGTAGAGAGGGAGAGCGCGACGAGAGAGAAGACGATGGCGAGAAGAAGAGAATGACGAGAGGGAGAGAAGACGACGGAGAGAGGAAGAGCCCGATGAAAGGGAGAGAATGGCGAGAGGGAGAGAAGATGATGGAGAGAGGGAGAGCGCGACGAGAGGGAGAGATGACGACGGAGAGAGGGAGAGCATGTTGAGAGGGAGAGAAGACGACGGAGAGAGGGAGAGTGCGATGAGAGAGAAGAGGATGGCGAGAAGGAGAAAACGGCGAGAGGGAGAGATGACGACGGAGAGAGGGAGAGCGCGACGAGAGGAAGAGAACGGCAAGAGAGAAGGGGAGAAGACGACGGAGAGGGAGAGCGCGACGAGAGGGAGAGAACGGCGAGAGAGAAGGGGAGAAGACGACGGAGAGAGGGAGAGAACAGCGAGAGAGAGGGGGAAGATGATGGAGAGAGGGAGAGCATGACGAGAGGGAGAGAACGGCGAGAGAGAAGGGGAGAAGATGACGGAGAGAGGGAGAGTGTGACGAGAGGGGGAGGAGACAACGAAGAGAGAGGGAGACGAGTTGCACTAAAAGAGGATGATCTCTCATTCATGAGAATGGGGTCTATTTATAGACCAATTTGAGCGCCAAAATAAGGAAAGAGAAGGTGCCAAATTAGTTAGAAGAGAGAGGAGGTAGGGGAGAATGTGGAGGCCTCTCATTGGTTCTCCCCCTTCCTTGAAACCGTGGAGCCTTCCCATTGGCCAAGGGGAGGCACCAAGTTTGTTGCACATGAGGAGACGCTCTCCCACTGCCCAAGAAGGGGAGGGCGCCAAATCAGTTAGGGAGCACATAGGCCCCCTTTCTCTTGGCTCCCTGCTGGCCCATGTGGCAGCCATGGGTTGGCCCATGGGTCTTCTTTAGGCAAGCCCATTATCTCTTAATGGGCTTTGTAATGGCTGTGATAAAAGAAACTCTCAAGATATTTTTCCTTGGATGTGTGTTAGTCATAAAATGATAGTCTTTTATCTTTATTTAAGTGACTTATATTTTTTTCTATGCCAAGGATGGAATTGAGTAGTTTTTATGTTTATTTTGTATGTGGATAATGCATTAATATCTTATTATGATAGTACTTAATATGTGATTATGATGCATCATCACACCCCCCGACAGAAACATTGCTAGTCCCTTAGCAATGAATATGTATGAAAGTTATATAAGTTTGGGGTTAACTAAGTGCCGACAATGTCATATTCTCTTGCTTTTGGGAATGCACTAAGGACTAAGTATGGGTTTGAGTGTCACATGGAAAATGAAGGATGTGCATCTAAGGTTGTCTAGTTGTACTCAAAACTCTTTCAAGAATGCCTAAGTCATTAGGGTGTTGATTCTCATCCGTCCACTAAATGATACTCAATGGTGGTCTAAGATCAACTCTACCCATTCCCTTAAGTGTGCTCACAAGAGCTCCTAGTCTTTCCTTTCTGCTGAAGAATACTAAATGCCTTTGGTCATTGCTAATGGGTGTAGGGTTGGCAGATTATGAGCTTCTACACTTCTTTCTCTTTTTGCCTTGTAAGGATTGGAGGTTGAGGATTTGTAGAATTTTGAAGGCTTTTCTAAGGAGCTTTTACATTTGACTTGACTTCAAACTTGAGCTCTTTGACCCTACTCTTTTACTCATTCCTCTTTTCTCTTTTCTTCTTCTTCTTCTTCTCTTTTTTCTTTTTTTTGTTTTGTACTATAATTTTTCAGCTACCAAGGTCTTACATTGTAATATACTCCAAGGTTATTTGGCGAAGAAAAGGTAGTCCTATGAGTAGGCCTAAGGGTTTAGGATAAGTTGGACTTCCTTTATCTAGTATCATCTAATGGGTGGAATTTTTGACTCTAGTCCTAAGAGGACTGAAGCACCCTATCTTTAGTCTAGAGGATAAATTGGCACCCTTTCGACTTCACTCCTCCTACCCATCCATAATCATCCTTATCATACTAAATCTATAATGGATCCCCTAAGGAAGAGAGCATGTTCTTGGTGAATCAAAGTTAGGTTGGTGATATACTACATTCTTTGCATGAATTTAGAGTTGAAATTCATTTCCTTTTTTTTTTTTTTTTCATACAAAAAGGGCCACCCCTCCCCTAAGTTGTGTCATTGGCCTCAATGACATGCCTAAATGATGCTTAGAATTTAAAATAGGAGAGGTATACCTTCTGGAGGATTGCTTTGCTGTGCCCTTAGTGGATGTCTCCCTTGATTCTCATCATGGTGGCAGGTTGTCTCCTCCAAACGCTTTTGTTTAATGTCTTTAAGCTTGACATACTTTGAAGCATGGTTATGGATCAGTTAGATTGATGCTATCATTGGTGGGTGAGGGCTCATGCTGAAGATATGGTTTGAGCCTTTGCCTATTGACCACAAAGGAGTGGTTGGTCTTTCCATCGTAGACTTGGATGGCCCCATTATCGAGGACTTTCATTACTATGTATGGGCCATCCCATCTTGATCTCAATTTTCCAGGAAAAATTTTAAGGTGAGAATTAAAGAGCCATACCTTTTGTTCTTCGTAGAAGTTCTTCCTCCGGATATGTTTATCATGATAAGCTTTCATTTTTTCTTTGTAGATTTTAGAGCTTGTGTAAGCTTCATTTCTTAGCTCTTCTAATTCACTTAATTAGAGGAGTCTAGCTTGGCTGGCTTTATCTAAGTCCCAATTGATTTTTTTAATGGCCCAATATGCCTTGTGCTCTATTTCTACGGGAAGATGGCATGCCTTGCCGAATACTAACCGATAGGGGGACATTCCTAGGGGTGCTTTGTAGGCTGTCCTATAAGCCCATAATGCATCATCAAGTTTATGGGCCCAATCTTTCCTATCAATCCTTATAATCTTTTGAAGTATTTTCTTGATTTCTTTATTGGAGACTTCTACTTGTCCATTAGCTTATGGATGGTAAGGGGTTGACACTTTATGGGTTACTCCATTTTGTTTAAGGAGGGATCTAAATTGGGCATTGATGAAATGTGACCCATTATCACTAATGATGGCTTTAGGGCATCCAAATCTAGAGAAGATGTTTGACTTAAGAAATCTCAATACAACTTTATGATCACATGTCCTAGTGGGTATTGTCTCTATCCACTTAGTGAAGTAATCCACAACCACTAAGATATATTCATAACCATTAGAATTTGGAAATGGGCCCATAAAGTCTATTCCCCAAATATCAAAGGGTTCTAGGGATAGGACTGGATGTAAAGGCATCATGTCCTTATGTGTTATATTGGATAATGTTTGACATTCTAAACAATGTTTATAAAAATAGTGTGAGTCTTTAAAAAGGGAGGGCCAATAAAAACCACTTTGTAATACCTTATGTGCTGTCTTGGGCCCTGAATAGTGTCCTCCACTTGGTGAGTTGTGGCACATTTGAAGGATGCTCTTTTGTTCATCTTCTACAACACATCTTCATAAAATATTATCCGGCCCAAGATTGGAGAGATAGAGGTCATCCCATATGTAATACCGGACTTTATTGAAGAAAATATTTTTTTCATGTTTATTCCAGTTTGATGGGAGTTGGTTAGTCACTAAATAATTGATGATGTGTGCATACCATGGATGATGAGGTGAGTTTTCAATCCATAAGAGATGTTCATCAAGAAAAGCATCATTTAAAGGGGTAGAAATATCTCCAGGAATTCGAGAAAGATGGTCGGCCACTACATTATCAAAACCTCTTTTATCTTTGATTTCTAAGTTAAATTCTTGAAGTAATAAAATCCAACGGATGAGCCAAGGTTTGGAATCCTTTTTGTTCATGAGATATTGTAAGGCAGCATGGTCGGTAAAAATGATGTCTCTAGAGCCTAGTAAGTATGGTTGAAATTTTTCTAAGGCAAAAACAACAACAAGTAATTCTTTCTCCGTGGTGGTGTAGTTGATTTGGGCATCATTGAGGGTTTTGCTAGCATAATAGATGACTACATGTTTTCCTTCTATCTTTTGTCCTAAAACAACTCCCATTGAAAAATTAGATGCATCACACATAATTTCAAAAGGTTCTCCCCAAGTTGGTGATTTTAAAATAGGGGCTTCGGTAAGGGCTTTTGTTAAGAAAATTTAAAGCATGTATGCATTCTTAAGAAAAGACAAATTCTATATCTTTGATTAGGAGAGAAGTCAAAGGTCTTGAAATTTTTGAAAAATCTTTAATAAATTGTCGATAGAAACTAGCATGTCTAAGAAAAGACCTAAGTTGTTTTAGGTTGGTAGGTGGGGGTAATTTTGAAATGACTTCAATCTTAGCACTATCTACTTTTATTCCTTCCTTATTAATAACATGTCCTAAGACAATTCCCTCGACCATAAAATAGCTTTTCTCCCAACTTAAAACCAATTTAGAATTAATACATCTTTTTCAAACTTTAGTGAGGTGTTCTAGGCATTGATTAAATGTAGAGTCAAAAATGGAAAAATCATTCATAAAAACCTTTAAGAATTCACCAATCATTTAAGAAAAAAGGGATGTCATACACCTTTAAAATGTGGCGGGTGCATTGCATAAATCAAAGGGCATATGAGTGAAGGCAAAGGTTTTAAAGGGGCAAGTAAAAGTTGTTTTGTCTTGATCATTAGGATTGATAGCTACCTGATTATAACCGGAATATCCATCAAGAAAACAAAAGTATTTTTTACCAGCAAGTTTCTCAAGGATTTGATCAATAAATGAGAGAGGGAAATAGTCCTTAGTGGTAGAGGCATTTAGTTTCCTATAATCAATGCATACTTTCCACTTAGTTGGTAGCCTAGTTTGGAATTCTTCCCCCTTTTCATTTTTTGATAATGTAAGACTAGATTTCTTGGGTACTACTTGAATAGGGCTTACCCATTGACTATCTGATATGGGGTAGATAAATCCAGCATCCAACCATCGAATAATTTCCTCCTTAACCACTTCCATAAGCTTAGGGTTTAATCTACGTTGGAATTCCCTAATAGGCTTAGCATTTGATTAAAGGTAAATATTATGCATGCATATTTTTGGGTTAATTCCTTGTAAGTCATGTAGATGCCACCCTAAAGCTTTTCTATGTTCTTTTAAAATATTGATTAAATGAAATTCTTTGGTATTCGATAAATCTGAAGCAATAATAACAGGTAGGGTATTATTTTCTCCAAGAAAAATGTATTTAAGGTGATGTGGTAAAACCTTGAGCTCAACATCATTGACATCATTAAAGGATGGAAACTCTTCATTAGAGGTGTTCAAGGTCCATACCTTTTTAATGACGGTGTCTACCATATCCACTTCTTCTTCCTCTTCATCATAGGGGTATTGAGCTGCCTTAAAAACATTGAGAGAAATTTTGTCTTTTCCACAATGCATTTCCACAATACCCGTGGCACAATTTATGTTAGCACTTGCGGTGGCCAAAAATTGGCGTCCTAGAATAATAGCGGAATCTTTAATGTCCTTAGGTGGGTTCATGTCTAAGACTAAAAAGTCAATTGGAAAGAAGCATCCTTCAATATTGATGATAACATCTTCGATGATACCCCTTGGATGCCTTAAGGATCGATCTCCTAGAAAAAGGACTATGGGCGTATTCTTAAGTTTTCCTAAATCAAATTTTTCATAAAGATATGTAGGGAGAAGGTTAAGACTAGCCCCTAAATCTAGTAAAGCTCTAGAAAATGTAATTCCTTTTATGCAACAAGAAACTAAGGGGCTCCCAGGGTCTTTCCTCTTTTTGGGTAGTTGATCAAGAATTAAGGCACTAACTTCTACAGAAAGGTTAACTTGTTTAGTTTCCCTCTTAGGTGTACAAAGATTTTTTAAAAACTTAGCATAAGAAGGTACATGACAAATGGCATCTACTAGAGGGATGTTAATATGAACTTCAGAAATAGTTCTTTTAATTCTTGGTCATCTAGATCCTTAGTCTTCCTTTTTGTAGGTATTAGGGCAGAAGGAAATGGAATGGGGGGAGAGTAAGTGCTAGGATTAGGTGTTTTTGAGGGTTCTTGGTCTACTCCTAATTCTTCTTTTTCTTTTTCCTCCCTAATGGGTTGTTCATCAATCTTGGAAGGGTTTTACCACTTCTAAGCTTCATAACTCCTTTTATTTCTTCTATTTGGGAGTTTTGGCTTGAGCTAGGGTCAAGGCTTAGGACCATAGAGGAATTTTGAGTAGTGGTAGGAAAGCCCGGGGGAGTATGCCTAGGGTTAGGGATAGTTTGGCTAGGAAGTTGGCCCCTAGGGTTGGACTCATTAGATTGGGCTAGGTTTCCTTGGAGAAGTTAGAGAAGTTGTTGATTTTGAGACATAAGGAGGTTTAAGGCTTATTGATGTTGTCCCATTTGCTCCTTAAGAGACCCTAACTGTGTCTTCTAGTTGGGTGGTGAGAGGTGGTTGTGGTGGTTGAGGTCCTCTTATTGGTTGCCTATTTAGGTGTGGTTGATTAGGGTTTGCTTGATAGGCATTCCTCGGTGGGTAAGGAAGAATAGGTGGAGAGTTATGATTTTGAAGACCTTGAGTGTTTTGAAAACCTTGAGGATTTTGAAATTGGGGAGGGTTTTGAAAACCTTGAGGTCTTTGAAAATTGTTTTGAGATTGGAAATTCGAGGAGGGTTATTTTTGATATCCTTGAGATGCTTGATTGGTTCTCCATGAATTTCCTAAGGGAGATTGGTTAAATGCATTTACATGCTCATTATTTACTACCTCTAGAAAAGCAGGACACCTATTCTCATCATGATCATTATTAAAATAAATGGAGCATATGGAAGCCTTAGGAGGTGAGGGGTTAGAACTAGATGTACCTTGTATAGAGAGAAGCTTCTCTAGCTTCTTGTGAATCTCTGTCACCTCATTGCAGAGCTCCTTATCTGTATGTTTGACAAGTTCATAAACTCCATCTTTCTTGAGAGGAGGGTTAGTGCGATCATAATCTGAAGAAGCATAATTATAAGAATTTTCACTAAGTTCTTCTAAGAGATTATATACATGATCTTCCCCCTTGTTAGCATAAGACCCCCCACAAGATGCATCAATCATTTGCTTGTGTTGATAATTAAGCCCTTCATAAAAAATTTGAACAAGCTTCCATTTAGGAACACCATGATGTGGGCATTTTCTAAGTATATTTTTAAATCTAGTCCATGCATCATGCAATGATTCATTCAAATTTTGAGAAAAACTCATGATCATTTTGCGCATCATATTTGTTTTTCCTCTAGGTAAAACTTAGTTAAAAATTCTTGCACTAATTTGGGCCAAGTAATGGTTTGTAAATTCAAAGTAGATATCTAATGAGAGGCTTCATCTTTCAAAGAAAAAGGAAATAAAGTGATTTTCAAAGAGTCATCACAATTACGAATTGTAGCACATATCTTTAAAAATTCTTGCAAGTGATCATAAGTATTTTCATTTATCTTTCCATAAAAATGAGGGAGAATTTGAAAAATGCCTAGCTTAATATCATGAGTGCAAGTAGGATTTTGAAAGAGATCTAAGCTATTAGTAGGATTGAAATAATCTCTTAGTGATTTTTCTTCAGAATTTTCAGCCATTTTAGAAGATTTGGAAATGGTGGGAGTGGCTTCTAATGAAGTTAAGCTAGGATGCAATGATCTTTTACCAAGCATAAAATGAATTCAAGTTTAGACTTACCCTTTCTACAAATTCCTTGGAGTGCTTGGCTTGACTAAAAGTTCATAAAGGTATAACAAGAAAAACTTTCTAAAAAAAAATTGATGTTTGACGAAAGCTTCCCTGGCAATGGCGCCAATTTCATGAACCAAAAATTTTCGTTAGGATTAATGGTTAATCAAATAACATTTGTATATTGGACTTTAATTCAAAGGAAATGAATATAGGGTGAGTTCAAGTCGATCCACAAGGGAGTGAGAAATCAAACATCGAATTGCAATGAAATATAAGTAGATATTCAATAAATGTTTAAGAAGACTTCAAGAGAGATATTTGTGGTTATTCTATAAAAGAAATTGAAGCATAAAAAGAAAGACATAAACAGAACTTAAATGTTGAAATGTAAATTGCTTGAAAGTAAATCTCCTTTATGGCCAATTAGTTCTCCCCACCTTGTGTCACTTCAAGATGAGAAGAGCTTGGTGGCTGAAAGGGGTGAGAAGAAGTAAAGGGAGAGGAGATTAGAGCTCCCAATCCTTGAAATTTCTAACCCCTTGTCACTAATGGGAAGAGGACTCAAGGAAGGGAGTGAGAGAGAGAGAGAGGGAGAGAGAGAGGGAGCACATGCGAGAGAGGAGAGAGAGAGGGAGCACACGCGAGAGAGGAGAGAGAGAGAGAGTGAGAGAGCGCGATGAGAGAGAGAGTCGACGGAGAGAGAAGGAGACCGCGTCGAGAGAGAGATTTGACGGAGAGAGAGGGAGAGCGCGACGGGAGAAAAGACAACGAAGATAGAGGGAGAGCGTGACGAGAGGGAGAGACAACGGAGAGAGAGGGAGACTGTGACAAGAGGGAGAGACGACGGAGAGAGAGGGAGACCATGACGAGAGGGAGAGACGACGGAGAGAGAGGGAGACCGCGACGGGAGAGAAGACGACGGAGATAGAGGGAGAGCGCGATGAGAGAGAGAGACGACAGAGAGAGAGGGAGACCGTGACGAGAGGGAGAGACGACAGAGAGAGAGGGAGACCACGACGGGAGAGAAGACGATGGCGAGAAGAAGAGAATGGCGAGAGGGCGAGAAGACGACAGAGAGAGAGGGAGACCACGACGGGAGAGAAGACGATGGCGAGAAGAAGAGAATGGCGAGAGGGCGAGAAGACGACAGAGAGAGGGAGAGTGTGACGAGAGGGAGAGAATGGTGAGAGAGAAGGGGAGAAGACGACGGAGAGAGGGAGAGCGCGACGAGAGGGAGAGAATGGCGAGAGAGAGGGGGAAGACAATAGAGAGAGGGAGGAGCACGACGAGAGGGAGAGAATGGCGAGAGAGAAGGGGAGAAGACAACGGAGAGAGGGAGAGCGCGACGAGAGGGAGAGAATGGCGAGAGAGAGGGGGAGGAGACGACAAAGAGAGAGGGAGAAGATGACGGAGAGAGGGAGACAAGTTGCACTAAAAGAGGATGATCTCTCATTCATGAGAATGGGGTCTATTTATAGACCAATTTGAGTGCTAAAATAAGGAAAGAGAAGGCGCCAAATTAGTTAGAAGAGAGAGGAGGTAGGGGAGAGTGTGAAGGCCTCTCATTGGTTCTCCCCCTTCCTTGAAACCGTGGAGCCTTCCCATTGGCCAAGGGGAGGCACCAAGTTTGTTGCACATGAGGAGACACTCTCCCACTGCCCAAGAAGGGGAGGGCGCCAAATCAGTTAGGGAGCACATGGGCCCCCTTTCTCTTGGCTCCCTGCTGGCCCATGTGGCAGCCATGGGTTGGCCCATGGGTCTTCTTTAGGCAAGCCCATTATCTCTTAATGGGCTTTGTAATGGCTGTGATAAAAGAAACTCTCAAGATATTTTTCCTTAGATGTGTGTTAGTCATAAAATGATAGTCTTTTATCTTTATTTAAGTGACTTATATTTTTTCTATGCCAAGGATGGAATTGAGTAGTTTTTATGTTTATTTTGTATGTGGATAATGCATTAATATCTTATTATGATAGTACTTAATATGTGATTATGATACATCATCAATAAGAAAAATGGAAGTAATAATAAATAATAATAAAGGGTAAGGTCGATCCGTCTTTAGGACTCGAGCTTGTCATCATCTTCAACGTCTCCTCTTCCTCTCCTTCAGAAAATTTCTAATACTCGCCCACTTGGCCCGAGGATGACTTCTTCTTCTTCCGAGATATAAGAGAATGCCACAAGAGCGGTTCCACGTCATACAAGGGTTCCTGGGGTTCCTAGTGATATTGGGCCAACGATGCACTTACTACCTCCCTAACCTTTACTTTCTCCCAAAAAAATGAGGATGCATCGTTTGTGGAGAAGAATCTTTTTTTTCGAACGTGGAGAGCTAAGAAGGATACCTTAAAGCAGATAACTAGCTTTGTAAAGGAAATTGTGATAGATCATTTAATCTGTGGTGGGTAAATTGGAACATCCTTCATCTGTTTGTCTGCGACAAACTCTTTCTGGGAGGACATGTTCATAACTTTATAGAGCATCAACTATTCTCCATATTATGGGAGTTTAATTATTTGTATAGTTCAACTCGACAATGATTTTTGGTGTCTGTTGGCGTTTTTAGTCCATTTGATCGGCCAGTCTGATTTATAACCTTATCTAACTTTCAGGTTTTATTTTATTTATTGTTCGGAAGACAAGAAATCGATTTTCATAAAAGCTTAAGTTGACTTAGATACCGTTTTACCTCCACAATCTCTTCATTAGATTTTCCATTCAGTTCTCAGGGGATGCACCATTATTCCCGCAGATATTAGCATGGATAGTCGGTCCTGACTTTCAAAGGACTTAAAAAGAGAGCAGCACCCAAGACAAGGAGGAAGGAAATGCTAACAACAGTCAACGCCTCATCACGTCACAGAGGCCACTGGCACGAAAATAATTTCTCAAGGCAGAACAGGGTAGACTGGAGAATCATACCAACAGATATTGACTAAAGGAAGGACACTGCTTGCTGAAGACCTCTCGATCTCTTTTATTCCTTGTTGAAGATCTCTCGAACTCTTTGCTTCTTTCTTTTTCTCGCAAGCTTTAGTTACTCCTCTTTTCCTTCGTCCCGTCGCGATCACCTGTACACAGACGAGAGCGGGAGACAGAGAGAGTGCACGAGAAGAAAGAGAGGACTTCAGAGAGAGAAGGCGGAGGACATAGAGGGCCGAAGAGAGAAAGAGGGCGGCGCTCGAGGGAGAGCAGAGGAGAGGGAACGATGGACGAGAGGGAGGACGGCACGTGAGAGAGAGGAGAGGAAAGAGAGAGAGAGAGAGACAGGGTGGTTAGGATTTTGAGGCAACCCTCCCTCACCCCCCCCCTCCCACCCTCTTTTTCTTTCTCTCTTCTAAATTGGGCAACGCATTGAAGATCCGCCGTAAAGGCATTAACTTACATCTATACGTAGAAAAGATAACGATTTAATCAACAGGGAAGACGCACAAGCGCACCTAGACGCCCCCCAGATGTATAAATTGCTGGTTGAATGTAGAGGAACGCTAAAATACTTCGTCAAATTATGCTCTGAAGTGCGGATGAGTCATCTTTTACTGAGCATTTTTATATAACTGCCTGTTTATCTGATGTCTGTAACTATTTAATTATGTCAAGTTGCTCATCTAGTCAAGACATTTGGTATTCCTACTTACCCTTCGGCTCGTCCACCCAGGTTCCTTTTGGAATATAAATTTGGGAGTATTATTTCTCTCGTGTCTTTTGATAACCTTAGAATCCTTATTCATGGTGATCAATCTAGCTTCATTCCTACAGAACCTCATGATAGAAATAATTACTTCAAGACAATCATTTAGGGAGCAATTAGTAGTTTTGTTGTTGTCTGATAAACCGTCAGGAGCTAGTTGCTAATTGATCTTAAACCTTCCTGTTTGAGAGAGACAACATCAGTTTTATCTTATCCTAATCTATCCTCAAGCATTCAGCTTCTACCGTTTGAAGATTGATGGTCTTCTGGTATGTGTTTCATCAGCTAACATCAGACATATGGTGTCTCATTTCATATAGTCACCCATAGGCCCCAGGCCCCCAGTTACATCACTTTTTTGAGTCCAATACAAAGGTCTTATCTCATATTGATATGCACCATATCCTAGTCCAACAGTTTAATGGTCCATTATATGTTTCTCCTTTTACAGACGCTTTCACAGTGACAAATAAAGAATGTGCAGAAAAATAATTGTGATATAAATTTCAAAATGATCTATATAAATTTGTGCCTAAAGAAGATATGAACTATTTTACCATTACGTTTTGATCTCATTACTTTCCCAAAACTATAGGAACTGAATTCGAATTTAATGGAAGATATTTGCAAAACTTTCCACTAGATATCACCATACATATTCATTGAAACAATACTTACAAAAATGGATTATCAGTTTGCCTGAAAATCTTCTTGTCCTGACATGTCTACTATCCAGAACTTGAAAATTTTCAACTATCCCTTTGGTACATATTAACATATTCATCAATTATTCTGAACTACTTCCTTCTCCAAGTCATATTGATAAAAATGCCAGCTAGAAACCCTCGAAAACCCCAAAATAAATGACACCATAACAAGTGAATAAAGTAAAGCATCATGAAAATCCTTTGAGTTGCCCATTTCTTCTCCATCTTCTGCCATCTTCTTTGCTCCCTCCTTAGTAGAAGAAGATTTTTTGAGAGGTTTTCCACATAATCCTAGATTAACTTCATAACTATTATTTGAAAATGGTGCTAACTGTCCACCATATAGTATCATACAAAACAAGTTGTTGAAAGCAACACTAAAACTTGAAAGGAAGGGGAGTGCAACCATTTTCGTGGGGAATGAGATATGAGAGATCTAAACTTTCAATGGCATCCATGCCTGTCATTGCCATACGTGCAAAACCTTAGATGTGATTTTTTGACAAATTTAATGATTGAAGTCCCATCAGTGCTCCAATTTCCCTAGGAATAAGTCCACTAATTATGTTGCTTAATAAATCAAAGATAGTCATCCCCAAGAGAGGATCACCTTCATACAGACTGACAAAATTCTTTGATCTGAAGGATACACGTGCATTTAGTGCTCTGTTATCTATCTATATCATCCCCTTTTGTGGTGTTTTTGATCTCCACAATGAAATATGTTTTAGACAACGTAAAAGTTTTCGAAATAAGTTATTTCCAGAAAGATCAATGAAACAGAGGTACTGCATTTGATATAACTGTTTGGGTACATAATCTTCGATTTGGTTCACTCTCAATTAATGTAATGACATATAGCAGAAATAGGCTAGGTTGTGGGAGAAGTTCCGAGTAAAGCTATTGTATTTAACTTCAATGATTTATAGACGAGAAGAATATGAAAACGCAAAGAGAAGTGAACTTGTGAAGTTGTTGTTGTTGTTGGTGATCAAATATCCTATACATGTCAAATCAGCATCAACTACGAGTATATCTCTATCAAGGTGATTGTATATGCCAAATCTATCTGATTTCTCATCAAAATGTATGGGAGTTTTTCTGATACATTGTTGTCACTCAGATCTAATAAAAACAAGGGTGTGTGCCCTAAGGAGTTAAAAATATTGCCTTCCAACTGGTTTCCTGTCATGTTAAAAATATCTAACAAGGGAAAAGAAAGGCCAATATTCTAATGCAGCAACCCATATATATCATTGTAGAATAAATCGATCCAAGCAGCATTTTGAGAAGCATTGTGGCAAGGGAGAAGAAATGGGCCAGAAGACTGGTTTTTCACTAGAACCAATTAAGTTGAGTTGCAAAAGAGGCCAATGGGAGGTTTTCCAGCAATTAATATTTGGAAACATTAGTAAGCATAACAAATTGTAATATTTCTCCCAAGCCTCCACCATTGATCTAAAGAGTGCTTAGTTCAATAAGATTTCTGAAGATAGAAAGGGATACTTTCCTTCAACCCATCACCGAAAAGACTGAAGTAATTGAGCTTATTCAAGTTTCCTAGGCATGAAAGAATGCTGCTTAGTAATTTGTCTCTAGATAGATGGAGCTCTATTAAGGATTACAAGGTGCACAACAAGGATTTGTTCCCATGGAATTGGTTTCCAAACAAATTGAGGCATGTTAGGAACTAAAAGCTGTCAAAATTGGAAGGATGTCACCTCTCAATTGTTACTAGACAATTCGAGTTCTCTCAAGGATCCCAAGGTGCACAAACACGATGGTATGGAACCCTCAAACATGTTCAATTATAGATCCAAAGTTTTTAGGAGCTTCAAGTTGCAAATAATTGCGAGAAAAATTAAGGGAAAGAAATAGTGAAAATTCTTATGCAGATGATTTAATGAGACCGATTGGAGCTCTAATATAATAAATAAAAAGGAAGTAAATGAATCGGTTGTCTATGATGATTGGATGAAGTTACTTATCCTCTAGAATGCCACCGTCTATCTGACTGGATCCCAAACTCAATGCCTCTAGCAACTCAAACTCCGCCAACATGCTGAGGTTTTGTCACCATGGCTCCTCTACAGTGCTCCACCTACTGCCTAACAAATCGATCTTGACCACTTGACGTGACCACTGTTAGGATCGCAGCTTATACCAGACCACCAGCAGCAGTCCTTTCCCTATTTTGTTGTTGAGTGGCCCTAGTTAGACAATGCTGAGCTGTTGGGGATGTTGAAAGCCTTCTTGATCTCGAGCAAAGCCCTCTGCTCATCATCGTGACAACCCCTCCCTTCACATCCCAGACAAGACAATGACAACACCATGATGACAAGAACGATCATGAGACATCCCAAGAAAACACCCCAGTATGCCAATGCAGGAGCACCAGCAGCAGGAGCAGCAGAAGGAGAAGAAGATGGAAAAGAACATGCTGTCTTTCTTACTCAAACCGACAGCAGGCTCCCTCTTTATGGGCTTGTTGACCTGTCGACGATCACCAGGGGGAGATTTTTGTTCATGCAACAGTGCGACAAGGCGGAGGGGGGATCAACCATGCTCCACTCACTTGGTTGGGTGACGTCGCCATCCTTGACTGACTTGGTTGGTTCCGCCGTGGACAGGAAGGCACCATTGACCTCGTAAGTTGAGTATTATGGCTTGACTCTGATCACTGATTTGAAGCCATTCACTGCTGTATCGCTAAATATTCATTCGTGTCAGTCTGCAAAAAAATCAATTTTTCCTCTAAAATACAGAGGAAATAATAAACCTTAGATGAGGGTACAGGGCTCATCTCGGCTTCTATCCTAGTCTAATATCTCCCTACTTCATTAGAGTGTCTGTTGCTTATGTATTATCTGTCTCTCTCTCCCTATAACTAGACACGATGAGTTCTGCATCGTCTCTTGCGGATTATCCTGGAAAAAATATAATGATGCATTTATCTTGGAAAAATGATACTCAAACGTCTTTTGCCTGGAGGATTTAGAATCCTTGGCAATGTGGTTACATTGTAGGAGACTTTCAGCTTAGTTTATTACGATCGTGCTCATATTAGCAATGTTATTTTATTTTGCAGGAATCTCTTCATTACAGAGAGATTGCCACTTGAGAGAGATCTTGTTGGTTTGCGCAAATTAGGCTTCCCAAACCTTCGCTAGTAAAATTCACACTGTAAGAAGCTGGAAGCGAGAAACATGGCTAATTTATCGGTCAACCAAAAAGAACAAAAAGAAAGAACTGTGCTTCATTGGGGTTTTCTATAAATTCTAATAAATCTGCAGAAATTCTAAATTTCCTTCTTCTGGAATATTAAAATATTCAGGCTAGAAGAAATTAAATCATTTAATAAAAATTTCTCAAGAATGATATTTAAATGAAATAACTTTGAGGAAATATAATCTATTATCCATTTAATAGTTTACATTCTATCTGACTACATTGGGTAGTAATTGATATGATATTGATTATCATTGTATCTGATTAGCATACAATAATTAGGTAGTATCATCCACATAGCTAAGAAAGGGATCACCACCTTTATAAGGAATGAATGAGTTTTATAAATGGAAATCAACGATGTCCCCCACCAATTTGTGAGGGACGTTATTAAGCCATAAACCTATTTTTCGACTTCCAAGACGATGCACCATTAATAGGTGGCGGGTGTCTTCTCGAAAACTGTAGAACTGTCTACGGCTGTCACCTCCAAGCTAGGCGGTGCTTTCTTCTTTCATAATGGCAACAGCCACTCCTTACAAGCTCTTTTTGCCTATCATTTTAGAAACCGGATCCGCTAAAGAGAGGCTCCTATTGACCATATTGGATTAGCCCACTTTCAGAAGAATAGGGTCCGCGCCTAACAAAGGTAGAGGGCGGCGTGTTTCTTTGAGCTTCAGTTCTTAAAATGAGCTGTTCTTCTGTCAAGTCCACACTCCCATGACTGTTTCGAGTAAAAGCTTACTCCAGGACCAGAGAAAATGCAGTTCCTGCTATTGAAGAACGCAATAAATAACAAAGGCCTGGGTCCCAGCATCTCTAGTTTGGTCAAAAATTTTGACCGGGACTTCAAAGACTGTTTGTTTTTAGCCGTCGTCAATGCCTTTTTTCCCTGCCCAGAAAGATTTCGCCCGACGGCGACGAATTATTCAGGTAAAAGATGTCTCATGGGTTTGAAACATCATCAATGCATGGACTATCTTGTCTACTAAAGGAAAGAATTACTTTATAGATGTGTCCAAACTTCAGCTCCATGCCCACTTCCACCCAGTTCCGCTTCTCCTCTTCATCTGTCACCCTACCTGCCTGCAGCGTGCACTGTCCCTTTTTCTTTTAGGCCTACACCGGCCTATCTGGCTGAAGAACAATTGGGTGGCGAGATGAGGATTGGGGTTTCCACAAGCTGCCGCGCCGCCGGAAAGCTGTGATGATGAAGGGTGTTGCTTTCAACATGCGCACAGGAAAAGGGAGATGGGAGCCAATCAAAAGTTCAGGGATAGTTGCCATATTCGGCATAGCATAAAAATGATTTGACAAAGACACCGAACCTGTCTTGCGGATAACTCTCTTCATTCCCTCCATATTCTGTTCAATACTACGCTGCATGCCCATGGTAGGTTATAATATCACGTCGTAAAGAGGAAGGCACGCTTCAACAAATGGTATAATGCAAAGTTTTGGTGTTAGAAAGGACAATATACTGAATGTATAATGCGGCCCCGTTTCTCGTTTAGGGAAAGAGTATTATCTTACAACCACCGCAATAAATAAAACTTCAAATTTAAAATCTCCAATGTTTGACCACGTCAAGATAGAAATCTATTATATTAAATCTTTTGGTGATAAAAAACACACGAGAAAATACCCAAAAAAATAATAGATGAAATAATACGAATCACCAAAGAGTGAAAAGAAGACCTTTAGTGCTAATTCGGTGCAATGGGGTAGTGCAGTGAGCCTTGAGTTACTTAAGATGGCAGAGGACAGGGACTGAAAACCCCTCTGATCAATCTTCACTCTTAGATTAAGCTCATTGACAAGGTGATTGCAGATCATCTTAGACTGATGGCCAATTTCATGTGCCCTCTTGATGGAGGACTTTGATGTTTCCATGGCTTGACAAATGGCTAGGTGAATCATCGCATACAAGGGGTGGAGGGTGCACAAACAACCAGAAGGGTGTTTACCACGAGGAGTTGTGGATGGTGACGTATGTGGGCAGTGGGCGATAATGTATAAGGGGTCGCAGATGGTTCAATCAGCAACAAGGGAACCTAGATGATCATCCTGAATGGCTGATCACTGGAAAAGGGGAATCGTGCCCTCATAGCAAGCAGACGAGTGCCGAAGTGGTTGCCTCTCAACAGCAGCGATGGTAGTGGTGGTTATGAATGGTGGCAGCGGCAGCAGCTGAAAGGAAACTTGAGAGTAAATTCTGAGAACAATACTTAACTTCCAAAATTCACCAAACTGTCCATTATAGTGTTGAACCTACTTATAGGATCAATATTTATTAAAGGAAATCAAAGGAAGGGAAAACCCTAATAATGGATAAAATTAGGATCCTAGAACCTAGGTCGGTGTTGACGGTATGGCACGATCCCTGTGCTGGCCATCTCCTTTGGTGGTGGTGCCATCCCTTCAAATGGTGGGGCTGTGACATTTGCCCCACCACTGCGGGTAGTGAGTACCGGAGTCCCTAATCATCTAGTCGATTGGCACCACCATCCTTGACTAGTAGCGATGTGCGTTTTGCAAACTGGACAATGTCATTGGGTTCCTTCGTGAGGCATGATAATGGCTTGCCACTGTTCATTGATTTGAAGCCTTTCATTTTTATTTTGCTAAAGGTTAGATTCATGTAATTCTGTGTACAATTCATTTTTTTTCCAAGCTCTAGTAAAAGAGAATTATACACTTTTGAGGAGGGTAACACGGCAGATATTGGCTTCCATCTTCATCTAATATCACCCTTTTGTTGGAGCACTTTTCACTTTCTCTCTCTCTGCGTGCAGATTGACACTAATTGACCCAGATTCGTCCAGCAGCACCACGTCAGCACAAATGACCCTTCAATAGTAACTAGCTCTATCATTAGAATTTTAATCATTTTTTTCTCTTTGCTCCTTCCCTGATTTGTAAATAGAATTCCTCCATGTAAGAAAAGATCATTTTGGAAGAAGAATTTTACTTCATCAGCTTGTAAAGCTGATTAATGTTAGTTATAAGAACCTTGTACTCTCAATTGGAGTTAGTTGTGAGGACTAATTACCTCCCCTTTTCCCACTTCATGCCCCTCTTCTCTCCTTCCCTTTTCCTTCCTCTCTTTTCTACTCATATCTAAAGAGGGTTTTCTGATCTTTCTCAAAAATTCCATCAAGTTCTCCTGCAATAAGCCAAGTGGGAATCAAGACATAGCAGTATTGACTACCCTTTAGTTGACCAAGTATCACTCCTCTACTTGTGTGTTTTCTAATAGTCCACATTTCTCTAGTCAATTGAGAGATTATGTTAGCCACTAATTTGATCCACCATTGATCCCTCACCATGCAACAATTTTATCTAATAAATAAGAAGTCAAATACCCTACGATGAGCTTTTTGTAGACTACTAGATCCAAATTCTCCATTCTAGTGGATTAGGGTAAACTTTTTATGAATCATCCTTAAAAATTGTCTTATCCTCTACAAATTTCATTCAGTTAGTTGCATATTTCATATCTCATATACATCTCTCTCTCTCTCTCTCTCTCTCTCTCTCTCTCCCCCACCATCCCTCCTTCCTTGCCTCCCTTTTTTCTTCATCTCTCTAGAACACATCCCAAATGGTGAGTTCTGAATGGTCTGTCACATACATGAGGCTAGTTTGTTGGATTTAATCTCAATTTGGACAAACTACATATGAATGGTATACGATGAGCCTATCATTGAGTTAATCTCACTGGAAGTGATTCACCTAAGTTTCAGTGTTTAAGATTACATCATCACATGTAAGTATGTTCATAAATATAAATATGTACAGAGACTAGACCTATTCTTAATGTCATCACTTGTAAGGTTAAAGAGGCAAACTATCCTCTGGCTGTAAATAAGGGGTCATGGTCCTTGGGTCACACATCATGAGTTGCTCATTGGGCATCCCATCACTCTAGGGGTAAGGCTTGGACTCCTTTGTGTTGATCCAAAAGGTCATCCACAACCTTTGAATGGATCCAGGTATGATCTTTTCATCATTCATCTTCATTTTATTTTTCATTTTCCCTTTATCAATAACAGATTCAAGTTTCAGATCTAATATACTTTGTAGCGATTGGAAGTGTATTTAAGTGGGAAAAATGATACCAAAAACTTTTATATGTTGAAGATGTAGACTCTTCGGCAAAGCGCTTGTACTGCGAATGCATTTTTAGCTTAATTACACTTTCGCTCTCTTTGTCTGTCTCATTTTCGAACCATGGCCCATAAGTAGAGGGCCCTACTGGCCATTTTGAATCGCCCACTTTCACACGAAAATGGTACATACCCAATAAAGGCAGAGGACGGTGTGTTTCTTTCAGCTCCGCTCCGCGAGAATGAGCCGTTAGTTTCTCAAGTTCGCGCGACCGTCTCGCGTGTGAACGTGAACCTTAACCGACTGATGTCCTGAGTCTATTGTCATCGAAAAGCCGAATTATAAATTGGGCCTGTAAGCATGGTCGGGGATCATCTCTTCTTCTGCTGGATACTCTAGAAGATTTCAAAAATAAAATGCAGTATGATATCTAATCAGGTTATAGAACGACTCCATGATAGCCTGTGACTAAAATTCAGTATAACTAAAGGCCTGCGGCATAGAACATTGGGTAAGCAGTTCCTAGTTATTTGTGGCAGCATTGAGATGAGTCACTGTGCGGGCGTAGTTAGGGTCGCGATACACCATGGGGAAAATTCCATGAATACAATTATATGATAAATCAATATAATATTCATGAAAGGATATATAAGGACTAGGTAAGCGAAGCCGACCGTGAAGCTTGTTGCCTTTCCAGATTTATGAATGTCATGCTCAAGTATGGGAAGAGTGAGAGGGGATATAACCGTGGGTTGGAAGTCACCAACATACGTAGATAGTATAGTCTGTTGTGGATCACGAAGAAGCTAGGGAATCTGCTGCCAATAAAGAGAAGGAACATGACACCATCATGGTCGTTAGTCTGAGGAGAAGAGTGAACCAGTTTTGATATCTAGACCATAGTTCGAGTAAATACATGCATCTCCAGTTCCTAAATGTTGGCGAAGAGTGAGAACTCTGGAGTGCCTTCTAATCGATCGTCTCTGAGACAACCATGTGGTAAGGGGTTAGGTTGGCGCTGATGGAAAGGGATGATCACATCGAGCCGGGTTAGGTTGGCGCTGATGAACGTGTTTGAGATGATGAAGGTTACCTATCTTGAAAGGGATCTTTCCTTCATAATGTTGTGCAATAGCTCTCAATGGATAAGAGAGTAGGAGACGCACAATTGTTGAAGTAATTGGGCTTGGTCATGCTTCCCCTTCTCCTTAACCCTTTCAGACGTCATGCATGCACCCCACGTTGCTTTAAACCTTTTATCCAGCACTCAACTCACCGTCCCTTAAATGTCGTGTCCTTTCTACAGTACCTTCTTTGTGCTTCAAGATCTCCAAGGATTTAATGAAAAACTTTATCCCAAAATGGAGAGCCTTAATCCAGAAGCTCGCTCTGATGGCATATTGAGAAGAGAAGAGAGAGAAATAGAATAGAATAATAATGCGGCGGACCAACAACAGCCTAATTCATAGGGATTTACACAAACCCTGGAGACAAAAATACCCTCTAACTAAGATCCAATGGATCAGGCCTAATTAACCTATCATATGTATTTGGGCCCAGCCCAATCACTTCAACAACAATTGAGTGTGGAATGGTGCCCTAGAACTGGTTAATGGACCGGGGAGTGCAACTTGCCGAATCCAAGGGATCCGAGAGGTCATGCTGGAGGGCCTCGTTGTGTGGAAGATCACCATGTGAACGGTGTCCTTCCTTCTCCCCGGCACTCTGCAACTTGGGAGCACTGATCAGGGCACACTAAGAGCCCCATTCGTGAGGCTACTTCAATGCCCTTTCTTTTTGTGCCTTAAGATGTCAGAGCGGAAGGGGAAGGCTTAACATCAGACCAGCACCCAATCGACGGGGCCCTGTCTTAATTGACGGCCTGTTCAGCGAATCGCCGTAATAATCATCATAATAAAGAATACTAACTATGGCAGCCCCAACGAGCCGTATGGTCCGGGGCATACCGTGTCCTGTCGCACTGCGCATCCTCTCTCATTGTCCGCAGTCCTGCGGATTACCATGTCCTCCGAGTCAGTGGCCTCCATCAGCTTTTGACCATCATCTTTTCAAGGGTATCTGATCCCTGGCGGGCGTCGATATGCAAACACGACGGCTTCTCGTTGGCCCCACGATGATCTGTCGACGAGCTGGTGCTGTTTACTGCGTTTATAGACGAGGCAAACGATCATTCCAACGTGACTGGAGAGTTGACTCGTTATAAGATCGTGACATCATTGAGGATACACCTTCGGCCATTGCAACTAATGGGCCGTCATAAAATGGACGATGTAACCCAGCAATACATATAAATATGGAACATTAAATGAAAAACAAAGTCTTAGCGCTTTGCATTGTGATCTCCAGAACCCTGAAAACTTTCCCTTTGAATTCCACGCAGTCCAAGAAACGTCAGGAGTTATTTCCCACGGAGATTTTTCATGAACTTGTGGCCATAATGATGTCTCGCACAGTCTAATTGAGCTGGAGTAGCTCACACATCCAAGACGTAGGACCTTCTGGCTAGCCCTCTGTGTCATCCACTCAATTCCCTTTCGGGGAGAAAGTCTAAGAGTATAATTTCTTTCTGGTTTTTCGTGCCTTTTCACTCAGTTGAGTTGATTCAAGTCGATACAGAAAATAGCTTATTGCGTTTAGGCCTATTATTTTTTGGCCTTTCTTTATGTGTTATATAAACTATCATAATATCTTACTTTGAGCTAAATATCTCCTAGTGAGCTAGCGATAAATTAACTCTCAAACTAGTTCATGAAATCAAATTACATCCAGTACATCTCTCATAACGGTCTCAAGTTAAGCAGTGGCCCCTAGGTATATTGACCGTCTTGCAGTTTCAAGAAGATTAGTCGCAACCATTGGTGTCTGATTAAAAGGACGAGTATCTCATAAACCCTAGTTGATAAATTACCTTAATCAGATGTAAATTTTTTATGCACAGTTGACTGTGCAATACAATCTTTACTAATAGCTTATGTATTCGTCTTTCATAAATAATCAAACATAGAAAAGTTAACTATAAATAGCTTATCTATGGTTAAAAGAGGGAAGTCAACTATAGTTTGATCCACCAGATGTGGTTCTTTGAGGTAATAATAAGTAATTCATCAGTTGGCATTTGGTAAGATACATTCCTCCGATTCTATGAGAACTGATAAGAACTTTGATGGAGTAAGAATTAGCAGTGACCTTTTGAAGGGATGTTCCCCGGAGTCCAAACTAAGGATCACCATGAACAAAATGAGTTATAAACCTCTAAACCAAGAATTTAACGGTTCACATGTAAATGTTCAATGTTATTCCAGACAAGTATTGTGCGAGTTTTCAAAGGTTCCATAGGTACATGTCGTAGAAACCATCAATGACTTTGAAATACCTCATCCTCCACCTGAGACTGAAGAAAAGGCCAGCAAGATATCCCCAAAAACCCCAAGAAAAGAAGACGACACAAAATATGTAAAATAAGACATCCTCCAATCGTCTGGTATCGTCCTCCAATGGTCTGGTGTCGTCCTCCAATGGTCTGGTGTCGTGTCTGCTCGCATTTGTTATCTCTATGTGGGAGCAGTAATCCTTTCTAAGTGGCCGTCCACATAACCCTTGATTACCTTCAAAGTTTTTCTCTTCAAAAGTTGAGAGCTGTTTAATATAGGGGATAGTACCAGACAAATTGTTGAAAGCAAGGCTTAAATAACTAAGAGAACTGAGTTGAACCATTTCCTTGGGAATGGTACCACTGAGTCTATTGTGAGAGAGATCTAAGCTTTCCAACTTGTCCATATTTGCTATAGAGACGGGTATAGAGCCTTGGATCCGATTTCTCGATAAGGCCAATGTACGAAGCCCTTTCAAATCTCCAATTTCTGATGGAATAACACCATGAATCTTGTTCTCTGATAAATCAAGGATAGTCACCTTGAAAAGAATATCAGATGTGTAATTCAATAGGAGCTTCTTTGAAAAGAACTTCAGAAGTGGGTCTGCAATGCCGGTATCTAGCCATATTTCATCATTAAGCTCGATGCTCGAGTTCCAAGAAGAAATATTCTGAAGACAACGTGGAATTTCTCCTGACAGGTTGTTTTGATGAAGATCTAATATTCGTATGTTTCGCAGTTGACACAAAGTTCTTGGTATGTATCCTTCAATACGATTTTCGTTCATGGAAAGTATTCTCAAGTATGGGAGAAGAGGTAGGCCTTGAGAGAAATTTTCTGTGAACTGATTTTTTGCTGCATAAATGATAGAAAGAAGAGAAGAGTTGGCCAGCCTTGGGAGAAGTGACCCTGTGAATCTGTTGTTATTGACAATCAAGATTGCTAGTTTTGGCATAAAAGCATCAACTGGGAGCATCTCCCCCTGGAGCTCGTTGTAAGCCACACTTAAATAAAACAGTAAACTCTGATTCCTTGTAAAAGCATGGGGCAGCTCACCGGATAAACGATTGTAACTTAGATCTATTAGAACCAGCTGTCTGTTAGCCAAGGATGAGGGAATCTGTCCTTCCAATTTGTTTCCGGCAATCCTAAGAATATTCAACTTTGGGAAAGAAAGGGCAATACTCTCAGGTAGTGGTCCACTGATAAGGTTATTCGTTAAATTGATTTCGTAAGCACTGTCGGAAGCATTTCGGCAAGGCACATCAAGCAAGCCAGAAATATTGTTGCTTCTGAGATCTAGAGAACCCAAACTGGAGTTGCAGAAGAGACCAATGGGCGGGGTCCCTGTGATCGAGGCGTCCCTGAGAAACAAAATTTTCATCGCTCTCTGGCCCCATAGAAAGGTAGGGACACTCCGACCGGTGAAATTATTAACGGTGCAATAACGTATGGACAAGAAAGAGAGCTGGAAGGAAGGAACCCAAGAAGCAGGGCTTTCGGTGTCGACATCAAATTTTTCCCCGGAGGAGATGTCTACTTATTTGAGCTTGGAAAGGTTGGCTAAAGCTGAGAACTTGAAGGTGCCTTCCAACTCATCGCTGTTGATTTCTAGAGTGCCCAGGTTGGTTAGATTATGGAAAATGGAAGAAGGGATGGTCCCAGTCAGATTCCTACCCCAAGCTTCAGATATTCGAGCTTGTGCAGATTTTCGAGGCAAGCCGGGATGCTGCCAGAGTTGGTGTCGTAGGATAGCTGGAGCTGCGTCAGGGACTGCATGCTGCACACCCAGGGGGCGTAGTCACCGTCGAACTGGTTGTCGTATAAACTGAGAAGCGTCAAGGAGTGAAAGTTGCCGAAACAGGGAGGAACGACGCCTTGCAAGCCGTTAACGGCTAAATGGAGCTCTGCCAAGGCGCTCAGGCCGCACAGGCAAGATGGGAGTCGAGCCGTCAGTTTGTTGAAGGACAGATCTAGAATCTTCAGCTTCTTCAGGTCGCAGACAGCTGCGACACAAAAGAAAACAGAACAAGGAGAAAGTTCTTTACGAAATGATTCGATGAGAGGGATAAGTCGTCCAATACTTCCACTTGCGTTGACTAATCTCAACGCTGTTATGGTTAAAAAGGAACGAAATGGAAGAAGCCGTTTTTTCCCTTGATTGGGGAGAGTTAACTTACCCGGTGGAATCTCACCGCCCATGACATTGAGCCCTAAATTCAAACTCTCGAGCTGCCCAAACTCCGTCAACATGGTGACGTTCGGGTTCCATGTCTCCTGTTTCTCAAGGCTCCATATCTCGCCGTAAAAATCGATCTTGACCACGCGAGCGGTGAGGGGATCGCAGGCTATACCTCTCCACCGGCAGCAGTCGTCTAGTGTTGAGTAGCCCCAGTCCTGCAACGCCGAGGCGTCAAATTCGTTCATGGACGCCTTGATATCGAGCAAAGCCCTCCGCTCCTCGTCGAGACAACCCATCACTTCGAGCGCAGACGAGGCTAAGATGAGGAGAACCAGGATCAGAATCAGTCTTCCGGGGAAGACGCCCCGTAAGGTCCTAGCGGCACCAGGGGGAGAGGAAATCATATTTCTTCCTCAAATTCTCACCGGCAGGCTCCCTCTCTTTGTGGGCTTGTTGATTCGGCGAGATAGGCGAATGCGGAGCTTTATAGCCTTGCAGCAGCGCTGCGACAGCGTGGGTGGATTGGGGAGCGGAAGGCTCGAGGGTGGCGATGCGGTTCTCAATTAAGGATTAAATAAGCCTGATAACTGGGTGGCACTGGGTCGTCCGCTGAAGTCCTAGTTGTCATTGACTGAAACACTCTGACAGTGGGTCGGGGCGAATCAATTTCTGGGACCACAATCTTGGAAATGCAAGAATCCAAAGTCGAGAGAGAGAGAAAAGAGAAGAGAGAGGGAATGAGCGACTAAGACGAGACAACAAAGCAGGCAAACATAAAGGGTTGACTGGTTAAGGTGAAAGCCCACTCCGCGATCCGAAAAAGTGCAGGTCCTACGATGGAAGAACGGGATAAATAACAAAGGCCTGGGCCCCAGCATCTCTAGTCTGGTCAGAAACGTGGGCTGACACCAGACGATCAGGCTGAAGAACAATTGGCTCGCGAGGAGGGGGGAAGCTGTGGTGATGTAGGGTCCTGCTATTGACGTGCCCTCAAGGAAAGGGAGAAAGGGAGAAGGAAAACAATCACAAGTCCTCGGCTAGTTGCCGGATTCAGCACAGCATAATAATAATGCAATAAAGACACCCAACCTGCTCTGCGAATAACTCTCTTCATTTCCTGCATATTCCATCCAATACTATAATATTACCATGTAAAGAGCAAGGCACCCTTGAACGAACGAACGGTATGATGAAGAGTTTGGGAGTTAGAAAGGAAGATTTACCAAGAATGGTCATGGAAATGGTACGGGAAAAAGCTTCACGTTGAGCGCTAAACTTAAACTATTCTTGATTGATCGTCCATGACAGACTCTAGTTTTGGGAAACCATTTTCCGAACTCAATAAACTCATTTCTAGTTTCACCAATGATCATGTGATTCTCTTCTGCGAGCCGATTGCACTGCAGGCCAAGTTTTAGTTTAACTAATGATGAATTTAATCGTATCGGCATCGTTATTTTATTTTACTGGAATCTCTTTGTTACAGAAAGATTGCCACTTAACGGATATCTTGTTCGTTTGCGCGATTAGGCTTCTCGACCTTCACTTTGTCGGTGTAGTTTCAAGTCTTAGAAAATGAAAGTGAGAAAGATAACTAATTTTTAGGTTAACCACCCAAGAAGAAAAGAACGAAGAGGAAGAACTGTGCTGTGTTGGGGATTTTCACAGTTCATAATCAGAACAGAGCAAATAGAACACGGAAATGGAAACGCGTGACAAGACGGGATAAACCGTGAGGAGCCAGTTGCAAATTGATCTTAAACCTTCTTGTTTCAGAGAAACAAAATCAGTTTTCTCTTATCCTAATCTATCCTCAAGCATTCAGCTTCTACTGTTGGAAGATTGATCGTCTTCCGGTACGTGTTTCATCAGCTAACATCAGTCATATGGTTTCTCATTTCATATAGTCCCCCAAAGGCCCCAGGCCCTCAGTTACATCACTTTTTGCGTCCAATACAAGGGTCTTGTTTCATATGGATATGCACCATATCCTAGTCCAACAGTTTAATGGTCCATTATATGTTTCTCCTTTTACAGACGCTTTCACAGTGACAAATAAAGAATGTGCAGAAAAATAATTGTGATATAAATTTCAACATGATATATATAATTTGTGCCTAAAGAAGATATGAATTATTTTACCATTAAAATTTGATATCATTATTTTCCCAAAACTATAGAAACTGAATTCGAATTAATAGAAGATATTTGCATAACATTCCACTAGATATCACCATACAGATTCATTGAAACAATACTTACAAAAAAAAAGATTATCAGTTTGCCTGAAAATCTTCTTGTCCTGACATGTCTACTATCCAGAAATTGAAAATTTTCAACTATCCCTTTGGTACATATTAAAGTATTCATCAATTATTCTGAAATACTTCCTTCTCCAAGTCATATTGAACACAATGCCAGCTAGAAAGCCCGAAAACCCCAAAATAAATGACACCACTAACAATTGAATAAAGTAAAGCATCATGAAAATCCTTTGAGTTGCCCATTTCTTCTCCATCTTCTGCCATCTTCTTTGCTCCCTCCTTAGTAGAAGAAGATTTTTTGCGAGCTTTTCCACATAATCCTGGATTACCTTCATGACTACTCTTTGAAAATGTTGCTAACTGTCCACCATATATTATCATACCAAACAAGCTGTTGAAAGCAACACTCAAACTTGAAAGGGAGGGGAGTGTAACCATTTTCGTGGGGAATGGGACCCCTTAATTCATTATGTCAGAGATCCAAAATTTCAATGCAATCCATGCCCGCCTTGGATGTGATTACTTGACAAATTCAATTATTGAAGTCACGTCAATGCTCCAATTTCCCTAAGAATAAGTCCACTAATTGTGTTGCTTAATAAATCAAGGATAGTCATCCCCAAGAGAGGATCACCTTCATACAGACTGGCAAAATTCTTTGATCTGAAGGATACATATGCATTTAGTGCTCAACTATCTATCTATATCATCCCCTTTTGTGGTGTTTTTGATATCCAAGATGAAATATGTTTAGACAAGGTAAAAGTTTTCCAAATAAGTTATTTCCAGAAAGATCAACAAAATAGAGGTACTGCATTTGACATAACTGTTTGGGTATTTAATCTTTGATTAGATTCTCTCTTAATGAATGTAATGACATATAGCAGAAATAGGCTAGGTTGTAGGAGAAATCTGAGTAAAGCTATTATATTTAACATCAATGATTTATAGATGAGAATAGTAGGACAATCTGAAGCGAAGTAAATTGTGAAGTTGTTGTTGTTGTTGTTGGTGATCAAATATCCTATAAATGTTAGATCAGCATCATTTGGGAGTATATCTCTATCGAGGTGATTGTATATGAAAAGTCTATTTGATTTCGCATCAAAATGTAAGGGAGTTTTTTTGATACATTGTTGTCACTCAGATCTAGTGAAAACAAGGGTGCATGCCCTAAGGAGTCAAGAATATTACCTTCCAACTAGCTTCCTGCCATGTTAAAAATATCCAACATGGGAAAAGAAAGGCCAATATTCTCTTGCAGCAACCCATATATATCATTGTAGGATAAATCGATCCAAGCAGCAGTTTGAGAAGCATTGTGGCAAGGGAGAAGAAATGGGCCAAAAGACTGGTTTTTCACTAGAACCAATTAAGTCGAGTTACAAAAGAGGCCAATGGGAGGTTTTCCAGCAATTAATATTTGGAAACATTAATGAGCATAGAAAATTGTAATATTTCTCCCAAGCCTCCACCATTGATCTAAAAGTGCTTAGTTCAATAAGATTTTTGAAGATAGGAAGGGATACTTTCCTTGAAACCATCACCGAAAAGACTCCAAGTAATTGAGCTTATTCAAGTTTCCTAGGCATAAAGGAATGTTGCTTAGTAATTTGTCTCTAGATAGATGGAGCTCTATCAAAGATCACAAGGTGCACAACTAGGATTTGTTCCCATGGAATTGGTTTCCGAACAAATTGAGGCATGTTAGGAACTGAATGCTGTCAAAATAGGAATGGATGTCACCTCCCAATCTGTCACTAGACAATTCGAGTTCTCTCAAAGATCCCAAGGTGCACAAACATGATGGTATGAAACCCTGAAACATGTTCAATGATAGATCCAAAGTTTTTAGGAGATTCAAGTTGCAAATAATTGCGAGAAAAATTAAAGGAAAGAAAGAGTGAAAATTCTTATGCAGATGATTTAATGAGACCGATTGGAGCTCTAATATAATAAATAAAAAGGAAGTAAATGAATCGGTTGTCTATGACGATTGGATGAAGTTACTTATCCTCTAGAATGCCACCACCTATCTGATTAGATCCCAAACTCAATGCCTCTAGCAACTCAAACTCCGCCAACATACTGAGGTTTTGTCACCATGGCTCCTCTACAGTGCTCCACCTACTGCCTAACAAATCGACCTTGACCACTTGATCTCACCAGTGTTAGGATCGCAGCTTATACCAGACCACCTCTAGCAGTCCTTTCCCTATTTTTTGTTAAGTGGCCCCAGTCAGACAATGCTGAGCCGTTGGGGATGTTGAAAGCCTTCTTGATCTTGAGCAAAGCCCTCCCCTTGTCATCGTGATAACCCCTCCCTTCGCATCCCAGACAAGACAATGACAACACCATGATGACGAGAACGATCATGAGACATCCCAAGAGAACAACCCAGTATGCCACTGCAGGAGCACCAGCAGTAGGAGCAGCGGAAGGAGAAGATGGAAAAGAACATGCAGTCTTTCTTGCTCAAACCGACAGCAGGCTCCCTCTTTATGGGCTTGTTGACCTGTCGACGATCACCAGGGGGAGATTTTTGTTCATGCAACAGTGCGACAAGGTGGAGGGGGGATCAACCATGCTCCACTCACTTGGTTGGGTGACGTCGCCATCCTTGACTGACTTGGTTGGTTCCGCCGTGGACAGGAAGGCACCATTGACCTCGTAAGTCGAGTATTATGGCTTGACTCTGATCACTGATTTGAAGCCATTCACTGCTGTATCGCTAAATATTCATTCGTGTCAGTCTGCAAAAATCAATTTTTCCTCTAAAATACAGAGGAAATAATAAACCTTAGATGAGGGTACAGGGTTCATCTCGGCTTCTATCCTAGTCTAATATCTCCCTACTTCATTAGAGTGTCTGTTGCTTATGTATTATCTGTCTCTCTCTCCCTATAACTAGACACGATGAGTTCTGCATCGTCTCTTGCGGATTATCCTGGAAAAAATATAATGATGCATTTATCTTGGAAAAATGATACTCAAACGTCTTTTGCCTGGAGGATTTAGAATCCTTGGCAATGTGGTTACATTGTAGGAGACTTTCAGCTTAGTTTATTACGATCATGCTCATATTAGCAATGTTATTTTATTTTGCAGGAATCTCTTCATTACAGAGAGATTGCCACTTGAGAGAGATCTTGTTGGTTTGCGCAAATTAGGCTTCCCAAACCTTCGCTAGTAAAATTCACACTGTAAGAAGCTGGAAGCGAGAAACATGGCTAATTTATCGGTCAACCAAAAAGAACAAAAAGAAAGAACTGTGCTTCATTGGGGTTTTCTATAAATTCTAATAAATTTGCAGAAATTCTAAATTTCCTTCTTCTGGAATATTAAAATATTCAGGCTAGAAGAAATTAAATCATTTAATAAAAATTTCTCAAGAATGATATTTAAATGAAATAACTTTGAGGAAATATAATCTATTATCCATTTAATAGTTTACATTCTATCTGACTACATTGGGTATTAATTGATATGATATTGATTATCATTGTATCTGATTAGCATACAATAATTAGGTAGTATCATCCACATAGCTAAGAAAGGGATCACCACCTTTATAAGGAATGAATGAGTTTTATAAATGGAAATCAACGATGTCCCCCACCAATTTGTGAGGGACGTTATTAAGCCATAAACCTATTTTTCGACTTCCAAGACGATGCACCATTAATAGGTGGCGGGTGTCTTCTCGAAAACTGTAGAACTGTCTACGGCTGTCACCTCCAAGCTAGGCGGTGCTTTCTTCTTTCATAATGGCAACAGCCACTCCTTACAAGCTCTTTTTGCCTATCATTTTAGAAACCGGATCTGCTAAAGAGAGGCTCCTATTGACCATATTGGATTAGCCCACTTTCAGAAGAATAGGGTCCGCGCCTAACAAAGGTAGAGGGCGGCGTGTTTCTTTGAGCTTCAGTTCTTAAAATGAGCTGTTCTTCTGTCAAGTCCACACTCCCATGACTGTTTCGAGTAAAAGCCTACTCCAGGACCAGAGAAAATGCAGTTCCTGCTATTGAAGAACGCAATAAATAACAAAGGCCCGGGTCCCAGCATCTCTAGTTTGGTCAAAAATTTTGACCGGGACTTCAAAGACTGTTTGTTTTTAGCCGTCGTCAATGCCTTTTTTCCCTGTCCAGAAAGATTTCGCCCGACGGCGACGAATTATTCAGGTAAAAGATGTCTCATGGGTTTGAAACATCATCAATGCATGGACTATCTTGTCTACTAAAGGAAAGAATTACTTTATAGATGTGTCCAAACTTCAGCTCCATGCCCACTTCCACCCAGTTCCGCTTCTCCTCTTCATCTGTCACCCTACCTGCCTGCAGCGTGCACTGTCCCTTTTTCTTTTAGGCCTACACCGGCCTATCTGGCTGAAGAACAATTGGGTGGCGAGATGAGGATTGGGGTTTCCACAAGCTGCCGCGCCGCCGGAAAGCTGTGATGATGAAGGGTGTTGCTTTCAACATGCGCGCAGGAAAAGGGAGATGGGAGCCAATCAAAAGTTCAGGGATAGTTGCCGTATTCGGCATAGCATAAAAATGATTTGACAAAGACACCGAACCTGTCTTGCGGATAACTCTCTTCATTCCCTCCATATTCTGTTCAATACTAGCTGCATGCCCATGGTAGGTTATAATATCACGTCGTAAAGAGGAAGGCATGCTTCAACAAACGGTATAATGCAAAGTTTTGGTGTTAGAAAGGACAATATACGGAATGTATAAGGCGGCCCCATTCCTCGTTTAGGGAAAGAGTATTATCTTACAAACACCGCAATAAATAAAACTTCAAATTTAAAATCTCCAATGTTTTACCACGTGAAGATAGAAATCTATTATATTACATTTGTTGGTGATGGAAAAAACATCAGAAAGCACACAACAAAATAATAGATGAAATAATACGAATAACCAAAGAGTGAAGAGAAGACCTTTAGTTCTAGTGCACTGCAATCGGGTAGTGCAATGAGCCTCTACTTATTTAGGATGGCAGAGGACAGGGACTGAAAGCCCCTCTGATTAATCTTCACTCTTAGATCAAGCTCTTTGACAAGGTGATTGCAGATCATCTTAGACTGATGGCCAATTTCGTGTGCCCTCTTGATGGAGGACTTTGATGTTTCCATGGCTTGATGAATGGCTTGGTGAATCATTGCATACAAGGAGTGGAGGGTGCGCAGACAACCAGAAGGAGGGATCTCGCGAAGGGTGTTTACCACGAGTTGTTGATGGTGACGTATGTGGGCGTGATGATGCATAAGGGGTGGCAGATGGTGCAATCGGCAACAAAGGAACCTAGATGATCATCCTGAATAGCTGATCACTGGAGAAGGGGAATCGTGCCCACATAGCAACTAGACGGGTGCCGAAGGGGTTGCCTCTCAACAGCAGCGATGGCAGTGGTGGTTATGAATGGTGGCAGCAGCAGCAGCTGAAAGGAAACTTGAGAGTGAATTCTGAGAACAATACATAACTTCCAAAATTCACCAAACTGTCCACTATAGTGTTGACCCTACTTATAGGTTCAATATTTATTAAAGGAAATCAAAGGAAGGGAAAACCCTAATAATGGATAAAATTGGGATCCTAGAACCTAGGTTGGTGATGACGGTATGGCATGATCCTTGTGCTGGCCATCTCCTTTGGTGGTGGTGCTATCCCTTCAAATGGTGGGGCTGTGACATTTGCCCCACCACTGCGGGTAGTGAGTACCGGAGTCCCCAATCATCTAGTCGATTGGCACCACCATCCTTGACTAGTAGCGATGTGCGTTTGGCAAACTGGACAATGTCATTGGGTTCCTTCGTGAGGCATGATAATGGCTTGCCTCTGTTCATTGATTTGAAGCCTTTCATTTTTATTTTGCTAAAGGTTAGATTCATGTAATTCTGTGTACAATTCATTTTTTTTTCCAAATTCTAGTAAAAGAGAATTATACACTTTTCAGGAGGGTAACACGGCACATATTGGCTTCCATCTTCGTCTAATATCACCCTTTTGTTGGAGCACTTTTCACTTACTCTCTCTCTCTCTCTCTCTCTCTGCGTGCAGATTGACACTAATTGACCCAGATTCGTCCAGCAGCACCACGTCAGCACAAATGACCCTTCAATAGTAACTAGCTCTATCATTAGAATTTTAATCATTTTTTTCTCTTTGCTCCTTCCCTGGTTTGTAAATAGAATTCCTCAATGTAAGAAAAGATCATTTTTGAAGAAGAATTTTACTTCATCAGCTTGTAAAGCTGATTAATGTTAGTTATAAGAACCTTGTACTCTCAATTGGAGTTAATTGTGAGGACTACCTCCCCTTCTCCCACTTCCTGCCCCTCTTCTCTCCTCCCTTTTTCCTTCCACTCTTTTCTACTCATACCTAAAGAGGGTTTTCTGATCTTTCTCAAAAATTCCATCAACTTCTCCTGCAATAATCCAAGTGGGACTCAAGACCAAGCAGTATTGACTACCCTTTAGTTGACCAAGTATCACTCCTCTACTTGTGAGTTTTCTAATAGTCCACATTTCTCTAGTCAATTGAGAGATTATGTTAGCCACTAATTTGATCCACCATTGATCCCTCACCATGCAACAATTTTATCTAATAAATAAGAAGTCAAATACCCTACGATGAGCTTTTTGTAGACTACTAGATCCAAATTCTCCATTCTAGTGGATTAGGGTAAACTTTTTATGAATCATCCTTAAAAATTGTCTTATCCTCTACAAATTTCATTCAGTTAGTTGCATATTTCATATCTCATATACATCTCTCTCTCTCTCTCTCTCTCTCTCTCTCTCTCTCTCTCCCACCATCCCTCCTTCCTTGCCTCCCTTTTTTTCTTCATCTCTCTAGAACACATCCCAAATGGTGAGTTCTGAATGGTCTGTCACATACATGAGGCTAGTTTGTTGGATTTAATCTCAATTTGGACAAACTACATATGAATGGTATACGATGAGCCTATCATTGAGTTAATCTCACTGGAAGTGATTCACCTAAGTTTCAGTGTTTAAGATTACATCATCACATGTAAGTATGTTCATAAATATAAATATGTACAGAGACTAGACCTATTCTTAATGTCATCACTTGTAAGGTTAAAGAGGCAAACTATCCTCTGGCTGTAAATAAGGGGTCATGGTCCTTGGGTCACACATCATGAGTTGCTCATTGGGCATCCCATCACTCTAGGGGTAAGGCTTGGACTCCTTTGTGTTGATCCAAAAGGTCATCCACAACCTTTGAATGGATCCAGGTATGATCTTTTCATCATTCATCTTCATTTTATTTTTTCATTTTCCCTTTATCAATAACAGATTCAAGTTTCAGATCTAATATACTTTGTAGCGATTGGAAGTGTATTTAAGTGGGAAAAATGATACCAAAAACTTTTATATGTTGAAGATGTAGACTCTTCGGCAAAGCGCTTGTACTGCGAATGCATTTTTAGCTTAATTACACTTTCGCTCTCTTTGTCTGTCTCATTTTCGAACCATGGCCCATAAGTAGAGGGCCCTACTGGCCATTTTGAATCGCCCACTTTCACACGAAAATGGTACATACCCAATAAAGGCAGAGGACGGTGTGTTTCTTTCAGCTCCGCTCCGCGAGAATGAGCCGTTAGTTTCTCAAGTTCGCGCGACCGTCTCGCGTGTGAACGTGAACCTTAACCGACTGATGTCCTGAGTCTATTGTCATCGAAAAGCCGAATTATAAATTGGGCCTGTAAGCATGGTCGGGGATCATCTCTTCTTCTGCTGGATACTCTAGAAGATTTCAAAAATAAAATGCAGTATGATATCTAATCAGGTTATAGAACGACTCCATGATAGCCTGTGACTAAAATTCAGTATAACTAAAGGCCTGCGGCATAGAACATTGGGTAAGCAGTTCCTAGTTATTTGTGGCAGCATTGAGATGAGTCACTGTGCGGGCGTAGTTAGGGTCGCGATACACCATGGGGAAAATTCCATGAATACAATTATATGATAAATCAATATAATATTCATGAAAGGATATATAAGGACTAGGTAAGCGAAGCCGACCGTGAAGCTTGTTGCCTTTCCAGATTTATGAATGTCATGCTCAAGTATGGGAAGAGTGAGAGGGGATATAACCGTGGGTTGGAAGTCACCAACATACGTAGATAGTATAGTCTGTTGTGGATCACGAAGAAGCTAGGGAATCTGCTGCCAATAAAGAGAAGGAACATGACACCATCATGGTCGTTAGTCTGAGGAGAAGAGTGAACCAGTTTTGATATCTAGACCATAGTTCGAGTAAATACATGCATCTCCAGTTCCTAAATGTTGGCGAAGAGTGAGAACTCTGGAGTGCCTTCTAATCGATCGTCTCTGAGACAACCATGTGGTAAGGGGTTAGGTTGGCGCTGATGGAAAGGGATGATCACATCGAGCCGGGTTAGGTTGGCGCTGATGAACGTGTTTGAGATGATGAAGGTTACCTATCTTGAAAGGGATCTTTCCTTCATAATGTTGTGCAATAGCTCTCAATGGATAAGAGAGTAGGAGACGCACAATTGTTGAAGTAATTGGGCTTGGTCATGCTTCCCCTTCTCCTTAACCCTTTCAGACGTCATGCATGCACCCCACGTTGCTTTAAACCTTTATCCAGCACTCAACTCACCGTCCCTTAAATGTCGTGTCCTTTCTACAGTACCTTCTTTGTGCTTCAAGATCTCCAAGGATTTAATGAAAAACTTTATCCCAAAATGGAGAGCCTTAATCCAGAAGCTCGCTCTGATGGCATATTGAGAAGAGAAGAGAGAGAAATAGAATAGAATAATAATGCGGCGGACCAACAACAGCCTAATTCATAGGGATTTACACAAACCCTGGAGACAAAAATACCCTCTAACTAAGATCCAATGGATCAGGCCTAATTAACCTATCATATGTATTTGGGCCCAGCCCAATCACTTCAACAACAATTGAGTGTGGAATGGTGCCCTAGAACTGGTTAATGGACCGGGGAGTGCAACTTGCCGAATCCAAGGGATCCGAGAGGTCATGCTGGAGGGCCTCGTTGTGTGGAAGATCACCATGTGAACGGTGTCCTTCCTTCTCCCCGGCACTCTGCAACTTGGGAGCACTGATCAGGGCACACTAAGAGCCCCATTCGTGAGGCTACTTCAATGCCCTTTCTTTTTGTGCCTTAAGATGTCAGAGCGGAAGGGGAAGGCTTAACATCAGACCAGCACCCAATCGACGGGGCCCTGTCTTAATTGACGGCCTGTTCAGCGAATCGCCGTAATAATCATCATAATAAAGAATACTAACTATGGCAGCCCCAACGAGCCGTATGGTCCGGGGCATACCGTGTCCTGTCGCACTGCGCATCCTCTCTCATTGTCCGCAGTCCTGCGGATTACCATGTCCTCCGAGTCAGTGGCCTCCATCAGCTTTTGACCATCATCTTTTCAAGGGTATCTGATCCCTGGCGGGCGTCGATATGCAAACACGACGGCTTCTCGTTGGCCCCACGATGATCTGTCGACGAGCTGGTGCTGTTTACTGCGTTTATAGACGAGGCAAACGATCATTCCAACGTGACTGGAGAGTTGACTCGTTATAAGATCGTGACATCATTGAGGATACACCTTCGGCCATTGCAACTAATGGGCCGTCATAAAATGGACGATGTAACCCAGCAATACATATAAATATGGAACATTAAATGAAAAACAAAGTCTTAGCGCTTTGCATTGTGATCTCCAGAACCCTGAAAACTTTCCTTTTGAATTCCACGCAGTCCAAGAAACGTCAGGAGTTATTTCCCACGGAGATTTTTCATGAACTTGTGGCCATAATGATGTCTCGCACAGTCTAATTGAGCTGGAGTAGCTCACACATCCAAGACGTAGGACCTTCTGGCTAGCCCTCTGTGTCATCCACTCAATTCCCTTTCGGGGAGAAAGTCTAAGAGTATAATTTCTTTCTGGTTTTTCGTGCCTTTTCACTCAGTTGAGTTGATTCAAGTCGATACAGAAAATAGCTTATTGCGTTTAGGCCTATTATTTTTTGGCCTTTCTTTATGTGTTATATAAACTATCATAATATCTTACTTTGAGCTAAATATCTCCTAGTGAGCTAGCGATAAATTAACTCTCAAACTAGTTCATGAAATCAAATTACATCCAGTACATCTCTCATAACGGTCTCAAGTTAAGCAGTGGCCCCTAGGTATATTGACCGTCTTGCAGTTTCAAGAAGATTAGTCGCAACCATTGGTGTCTGATTAAAAGGACGAGTATCTCATAAACCCTAGTTGATAAATTACCTTAATCAGATGTAAATTTTTTATGCACAGTTGACTGTGCAATACAATCTTTACTAATAGCTTATGTATTCGTCTTTCATAAATAATCAAACATAGAAAAGTTAACTATAAATAGCTTATCTATGGTTAAAAGAGGGAAGTCAACTATAGTTTGATCCACCAGATGTGGTTCTTTGAGGTAATAATAAGTAATTCATCAGTTGGCATTTGGTAAGATACATTCCTCCGATTCTATGAGAACTGATAAGAACTTTGATGGAGTAAGAATTAGCAGTGACCTTTTGAAGGGATGTTCCCGGAGTCCAAACTAAGGATCACCATGAACAAAATGAGTTATAAACCTCTAAACCAAGAATTTAACGGTTCACATGTAAATGTTCAATGTTATTCCAGACAAGTATTGTGCGAGTTTTCAAAGGTTCCATAGGTACATGTCGTAGAAACCATCAATGACTTTGAAATACCTCATCCTCCACCTGAGACTGAAGAAAAGGCCAGCAAGATATCCCCAAAAACCCCAAGAAAAGAAGACGACACAAAATATGTAAAATAAGACATCCTCCAATCGTCTGGTATCGTCCTCCAATGGTCTGGTGTCGTCCTCCAATGGTCTGGTGTCGTGTCTGCTCGCATTTGTTATCTCTATGTGGGAGCAGTAATCCTTTCTAAGTGGCCGTCCACATAACCCTTGATTACCTTCAAAGTTTTTCTCTTCAAAAGTTGAGAGCTGTTTAATATAGGGGATAGTACCAGACAAATTGTTGAAAGCAAGGCTTAAATCACTAAGAGAACTGAGTTGAACCATTTCCTTGGGAATGGTACCACTGAGTCTATTGTGAGAGAGATCTAAGCTTTCCAACTTGTCCATATTTGCTATAGAGACGGGTATAGAGCCTTGGATTTGATTTTTCGATAAGTTCAATGTACGAAGCCCTTTCAAATCTCCAATTTCTGATGGAATAACACCATGAATCTTGTTCGCTGATAAATCAAGGATAGTCATCATGAAAAGAACATCAGATGTGTAAGGCAATGGCAACTTCTTTGAAATGAACTTCACAAGTGGGTCTGCAATGCCGCTATCTATCCATATTGAGCTCTTTTCAAAGATGCTTGAGTTCCAAGAAGAAATATTCTGAAGACAATGTGGAATTTCTCCTGATAGGTTGTTTTCGGAAAGATTTAACATTTGTATGTTTTGCATTTGACACAAAGTTCTTGGTATGTATCCTTCAATACGATTTTTGTTCATGGAAAATATACTCATGTGTGGAAGAAGAGGTAGGCCCTGCGAGAAATTTTCTATGAAATGGTTTTCTCCTGCAGAAAGGATGGAAAGAAGAGAAGACTTGGCCTGCTTTGGGAGAAGTGACCCTGTGAATCTGTTGTTATTGACCATCAAGATTGATAGTTTTGGCATTAAAGCATCAACTGGGAGCATCTCCCCTTGGAGATCATTATGAGCTACACGTAAATAAAACAGTAAACTCTGATTCCTGGTAAAAGCATGGAGCAGTTCACCGGATAAATGATTTCTACTTAGATCTATTAGAACCAGCTGTCTGTTAGCCAGGGACGGGGGAATCTGTCCTTCCAATTGGTTTTCGGCAATCCTAAGAATATTCAACTTTGGAAAAGAAAGGGCAATACTCTCAGGGAGCGGTCCGTAGATGCTATTTTTTGATAAATTGATTTCGTAAGCACTATCGGAAGCATTTCGGCAAGGCACATCAAGCAAGCCAGAAATATTGTTGCTTCTGAGATCTAGAGAACCCAAACTGGAGTTGCAGAAGAGACCAATGGGCGGGGTCCCTGTGATCGAGGCGTCCCTGAGAAACAAAATTTTCATCGCTCTCTGGCCCCATAGAAAGGTAGGGACACTCCGACCGGTGAAATTATTAACGGTGCAATAACGTATGGACAAGAAAGAGAGCTGGAAGGAAGGAACCCAAGAAGCAGGGCTTTCGGTGTCGACATCAAATTTTTCCCCGGAGGAGATGTCTACTTATTTGAGCTTGGAAAGGTTGGCTAAAGCTGAGAACTTGAAGGTGCCTTCCAACTCATCGCTGTTGATTTCTAGAGTGCCCAGGTTGGTTAGATTATGGAAAATGGAAGAAGGGATGGTCCCAGTCAGATTCCTACCCCCAAGCTTCAGATATTCGAGCTTGTGCAGATTTTCGAGGCAAGCCGGGATGCTGCCAGAGTTGGTGTCGTAGGATAGCTGGAGCTGCGTCAGGGACTGCATGCTGCACACCCAGGGGGCGTAGTCACCGTCGAACTGGTTGTCGTATAAACTGAGAAGCGTCAAGGAGTGAAAGTTGCCGAAACAGGGAGGAACGACGCCTTGCAAGCCGTTAACGGCTAAATGGAGCTCTGCCAAGGCGCTCAGGCCGCACAGGCAAGATGGGAGTCGAGCCGTCAGTTTGTTGAAGGACAGATCTAGAATCTTCAGCTTCTTCAGGTCGCAGACAGCTGCGACACAAAAGAAAACAGAACAAGGAGAAAGTTCTTTACGAAATGATTCGATGAGAGGGATAAGTCGTCCAATACTTCCACTTGCGTTGACTAATCTCAACGCTGTTATGGTTAAAAAGGAACGAAATGGAAGAAGCCGTTTTTTCCCTTGATTGGGGAGAGTTAACTTACCCGGTGGAATCTCACCGCCCATGACATTGAGCCCTAAATTCAAACTCTCGAGCTGCCCAAACTCCGTCAACATGGTGACGTTCGGGTTCCATGTCTCCTGTTTCTCAAGGCTCCATATCTCGCCGTAAAAATCGATCTTGACCACGCGAGCGGTGAGGGGATCGCAGGCTATACCTCTCCACCGGCAGCAGTCGTCTAGTGTTGAGTAGCCCCAGTCCTGCAACGCCGAGGCGTCAAATTCGTTCATGGACGCCTTGATATCGAGCAAAGCCCTCCGCTCCTCGTCGAGACAACCCATCACTTCGAGCGCAGACGAGGCTAAGATGAGGAGAACCAGGATCAGAATCAGTCTTCCGGGGAAGACGCCCCGTAAGGTCCTAGCGGCACCAGGGGGAGAGGAAATCATATTTCTTCCTCAAATTCTCACCGGCAGGCTCCCTCTCTTTGTGGGCTTGTTGATTCGGCGAGATAGGCGAATGCGGAGCTTTATAGCCTTGCAGCAGCGCTGCGACAGCGTGGGTGGATTGGGGGAGCGGAAGGCTCGAGGGTGGCGATGCGGTTCTCAATTAAGGATTAAATAAGCCTGATAACTGGGTGGCACTGGGTCGTCCGCTGAAGTCCTAGTTGTCATTGACTGAAACACTCTGACAGTGGGTCGGGGCGAATCAATTTCTGGGACCACAATCTTGGAAATGCAAGAATCCAAAGTCGAGAGAGAGAGAGAAAGAGAAGAGAGAGGGAATGAGCGACTAAGACGAGACAACAAAGCAGGCAAACATAAAGGGTTGACTGGTTAAGGTGAAAGCCCACTCCGCGATCCGAAAAAGTGCAGGTCCTACGATGGAAGAACGGGATAAATAACAAAGGCCTGGGCCCCAGCATCTCTAGTCTGGTCAGAAACGTGGGCTGACACCAGACGATCAGGCTGAAGAACAATTGGCTCGCGAGGAGGGGGGAAGCTGTGGTGATGTAGGGTCCTGCTATTGACGTGCCCTCAAGGAAAGGGAGAAAGGGAGAAGGAAAACAATCACAAGTCCTCGGCTAGTTGCCGGATTCAGCACAGCATAATAATAATGCAATAAAGACACCCAACCTGCTCTGCGAATAACTCTCTTCATTTCCTGCATATTCCATCCAATACTATAATATTACCATGTAAAGAGCAAGGCACCCTTGAACGAACGAACGGTATGATGAAGAGTTTGGGAGTTAGAAAGGAAGATTTACCAAGAATGGTCATGGAAATGGTACGGGAAAAAGCTTCACGTTGAGCGCTAAACTTAAACTATTCTTGATTGATCGTCCATGACAGACTCTAGTTTTGGGAAACCATTTTCCGAACTCAATAAACTCATTTCTAGTTTCACCAATGATCATGTGATTCTCTTCTGCGAGCCGATTGCACTGCAGGCCAAGTTTTAGTTTAACTAATGATGAATTTAATCGTATCGGCATCGTTATTTTATTTTACTGGAATCTCTTTGTTACAGAAAGATTGCCACTTAACGGATATCTTGTTCGTTTGCGCGATTAGGCTTCTCGACCTTCACTTTGTCGGTGTAGTTTCAAGTCTTAGAAAATGAAAGTGAGAAAGATAACTAATTTTTAGGTTAACCACCCAAGAAGAAAAGAACGAAGAGGAAGAACTGTGCTGTGTTGGGGATTTTCACAGTTCATAATCAGAACAGAGCAAATAGAACACGGAAATGGAAACGCGTGACAAGACGGGATAAACCGTGAGGAGCCAGTTGCAAATTGATCTTAAACCTTCTTGTTTCAGAGAAACAAAATCAGTTTTCTCTTATCCTAATCTATCCTCAAGCATTCAGCTTCTACTGTTGGAAGATTGATCGTCTTCCGGTACGTGTTTCATCAGCTAACATCAGTCATATGGTTTCTCATTTCATATAGTCCCCCAAAGGCCCCAGGCCCTCAGTTACATCACTTTTTTGCGTCCAATACAAGGGTCTTGTTTCATATGGATATGCACCATATCCTAGTCCAACAGTTTAATGGTCCATTATATGTTTCTCCTTTTACAGACGCTTTCACAGTGACAAATAAAGAATGTGCAGAAAAATAATTGTGATATAAATTTCAACATGATATATATAATTTGTGCCTAAAGAAGATATGAATTATTTTACCATTAAAATTTGATATCATTATTTTCCCAAAACTATAGAAACTGAATTCGAATTAATAGAAGATATTTGCATAACATTCCACTAGATATCACCATACAGATTCATTGAAACAATACTTACAAAAAAAGATTATCAGTTTGCCTGAAAATCTTCTTGTCCTGACATGTCTACTATCCAGAAATTGAAAATTTTCAACTATCCCTTTGGTACATATTAAAGTATTCATCAATTATTCTGAAATACTTCCTTCTCCAAGTCATATTGAACACAATGCCAGCTAGAAAGCCCGAAAACCCCAAAATAAATGACACCATAACAATTGAATAAAGTAAAGCATCATGAAAATCCTTTGAGTTGCCCATTTCTTCTCCATCTTCTGCCATCTTCTTTGCTCCCTCCTTAGTAGAAGAAGATTTTTTGCGAGCTTTTCCACATAATCCTGGATTACCTTCATGACTACTCTTTGAAAATGTTGCTAACTGTCCACCATATATTATCATACCAAACAAGCTGTTGAAAGCAACACTCAAACTTGAAAGGGAGGGGAGTGTAACCATTTTCGTGGGGAATGGGACCCCTTAATTCATTATGTCAGAGATCCAAAATTTCAATGCAATCCATGCCCGCCTTGGATGTGATTACTTGACAAATTCAATTATTGAAGTCACGTCAATGCTCCAATTTCCCTAAGAATAAGTCCACTAATTGTGTTGCTTAATAAATCAAGGATAGTCATCCCCAAGAGAGGATCACCTTCATACAGACTGGCAAAATTCTTTGATCTGAAGGATACATATGCATTTAGTGCTCAACTATCTATCTATATCATCCCCTTTTGTGGTGTTTTTGATATCCAAGATGAAATATGTTTAGACAAGGTAAAAGTTTTCCAAATAAGTTATTTCCAGAAAGATCAACAAAATAGAGGTACTGCATTTGACATAACTGTTTGGGTATTTAATCTTTGATTAGATTCTCTCTTAATGAATGTAATGACATATAGCAGAAATAGGCTAGGTTGTAGGAGAAATCTGAGTAAAGCTATTATATTTAACATCAATGATTTATAGATGAGAATAGTAGGACAATCTGAACGAAGTAAATTGTGAAGTTGTTGTTGTTGTTGTTGGTGATCAAATATCCTATAAATGTTAGATCAGCATCATTTGGGAGTATATCTCTATCGAGGTGATTGTATATGAAAAGTCTATTTGATTTCGCATCAAAATGTAAGGGAGTTTTTTTGATACATTGTTGTCACTCAGATCTAGTGAAAACAAGGGTGCATGCCCTAAGGAGTCAAGAATATTACCTTCCAACTAGCTTCCTGCCATGTTAAAAATATCCAACATGGGAAAAGAAAGGCCAATATTCTCTTGCAGCAACCCATATATATCATTGTAGGATAAATCGATCCAAGCAGCAGTTTGAGAAGCATTGTGGCAAGGGAGAAGAAATGGGCCAAAAGACTGGTTTTTCACTAGAACCAATTAAGTCGAGTTACAAAAGAGGCCAATGGGAGGTTTTCCAGCAATTAATATTTGGAAACATTAATGAGCATAGAAAATTGTAATATTTCTCCCAAGCCTCCACCATTGATCTAAAAGTGCTTAGTTCAATAAGATTTTTGAAGATAGGAAGGGATACTTTCCTTGAAACCATCACCGAAAAGACTCCAAGTAATTGAGCTTATTCAAGTTTCCTAGGCATAAAGGAATGTTGCTTAGTAATTTGTCTCTAGATAGATGGAGCTCTATCAAAGATCACAAGGTGCACAACTAGGATTTGTTCCCATGGAATTGGTTTCCGAACAAATTGAGGCATGTTAGGAACTGAATGCTGTCAAAATAGGAATGGATGTCACCTCCCAATCTGTCACTAGACAATTCGAGTTCTCTCAAAGATCCCAAGGTGCACAAACATGATGGTATGAAACCCTGAAACATGTTCAATGATAGATCCAAAGTTTTTAGGAGATTCAAGTTGCAAATAATTGCGAGAAAAATTAAAGGAAAGAAAGAGTGAAAATTCTTATGCAGATGATTTAATGAGACCGATTGGAGCTCTAATATAATAAATAAAAAGGAAGTAAATGAATCGGTTGTCTATGACGATTGGATGAAGTTACTTATCCTCTAGAATGCCACCACCTATCTGATTAGATCCCAAACTCAATGCCTCTAGCAACTCAAACTCCGCCAACATACTGAGGTTTTGTCACCATGGCTCCTCTACAGTGCTCCACCTACTGCCTAACAAATCGACCTTGACCACTTGATCTCACCAGTGTTAGGATCGCAGCTTATACCAGACCACCTCTAGCAGTCCTTTCCCTATTTTTTGTTAAGTGGCCCCAGTCAGACAATGCTGAGCCGTTGGGGATGTTGAAAGCCTTCTTGATCTTGAGCAAAGCCCTCCCCTTGTCATCGTGATAACCCCTCCCTTCGCATCCCAGACAAGACAATGACAACACCATGATGACGAGAACGATCATGAGACATCCCAAGAGAACAACCCAGTATGCCACTGCAGGAGCACCAGCAGTAGGAGCAGCGGAAGGAGAAGATGGAAAAGAACATGCAGTCTTTCTTGCTCAAACCGACAGCAGGCTCCCTCTTTATGGGCTTGTTGACCTGTCGACGATCACCAGGGGGAGATTTTTGTTCATGCAACAGTGCGACAAGGTGGAGGGGGGATCAACCATGCTCCACTCACTTGGTTGGGTGACGTCGCCATCCTTGACTGACTTGGTTGGTTCCGCCGTGGACAGGAAGGCACCATTGACCTCGTAAGTCGAGTATTATGGCTTGACTCTGATCACTGATTTGAAGCCATTCACTGCTGTATCGCTAAATATTCATTCGTGTCAGTCTGCAAAAAAATCAATTTTTCCTCTAAAATACAGAGGAAATAATAAACCTTAGATGAGGGTACAGGGTTCATCTCGGCTTCTATCCTAGTCTAATATCTCCCTACTTCATTAGAGTGTCTGTTGCTTATGTATTATCTGTCTCTCTCTCCCTATAACTAGACACGATGAGTTCTGCATCGTCTCTTGCGGATTATCCTGGAAAAATATAATGATGCATTTATCTTGGAAAAATGATACTCAAACGTCTTTTGCCTGGAGGATTTAGAATCCTTGGCAATGTGGTTACATTGTAGGAGACTTTCAGCTTAGTTTATTACGATCATGCTCATATTAGCAATGTTATTTTATTTTGCAGGAATCTCTTCATTACAGAGAGATTGCCACTTGAGAGAGATCTTGTTGGTTTGCGCAAATTAGGCTTCCCAAACCTTCGCTAGTAAAATTCACACTGTAAGAAGCTGGAAGCGAGAAACATGGCTAATTTATCGGTCAACCAAAAAGAACAAAAAGAAAGAACTGTGCTTCATTGGGGTTTTCTATAAATTCTAATAAATTTGCAGAAATTCTAAATTTCCTTCTTCTGGAATATTAAAATATTCAGGCTAGAAGAAATTAAATCATTTAATAAAAATTTCTCAAGAATGATATTTAAATGAAATAACTTTGAGGAAATATAATCTATTATCCATTTAATAGTTTACATTCTATCTGACTACATTGGGTATTAATTGATATGATATTGATTATCATTGTATCTGATTAGCATACAATAATTAGGTAGTATCATCCACATAGCTAAGAAAGGGATCACCACCTTTATAAGGAATGAATGAGTTTTATAAATGGAAATCAACGATGTCCCCCACCAATTTGTGAGGGACGTTATTAAGCCATAAACCTATTTTTCGACTTCCAAGACGATGCACCATTAATAGGTGGCGGGTGTCTTCTCGAAAACTGTAGAACTGTCTACGGCTGTCACCTCCAAGCTAGGCGGTGCTTTCTTCTTTCATAATGGCAACAGCCACTCCTTACAAGCTCTTTTTGCCTATCATTTTAGAAACCGGATCTGCTAAAGAGAGGCTCCTATTGACCATATTGGATTAGCCCACTTTCAGAAGAATAGGGTCCGCGCCTAACAAAGGTAGAGGGCGGCGTGTTTCTTTGAGCTTCAGTTCTTAAAATGAGCTGTTCTTCTGTCAAGTCCACACTCCCATGACTGTTTCGAGTAAAAGCCTACTCCAGGACCAGAGAAAATGCAGTTCCTGCTATTGAAGAACGCAATAAATAACAAAGGCCCGGGTCCCAGCATCTCTAGTTTGGTCAAAAATTTTGACCGGGACTTCAAAGACTGTTTGTTTTTAGCCGTCGTCAATGCCTTTTTTCCCTGTCCAGAAAGATTTCGCCCGACGGCGACGAATTATTCAGGTAAAAGATGTCTCATGGGTTTGAAACATCATCAATGCATGGACTATCTTGTCTACTAAAGGAAAGAATTACTTTATAGATGTGTCCAAACTTCAGCTCCATGCCCACTTCCACCCAGTTCCGCTTCTCCTCTTCATCTGTCACCCTACCTGCCTGCAGCGTGCACTGTCCCTTTTTCTTTTAGGCCTACACCGGCCTATCTGGCTGAAGAACAATTGGGTGGCGAGATGAGGATTGGGGTTTCCACAAGCTGCCGCGCCGCCGGAAAGCTGTGATGATGAAGGGTGTTGCTTTCAACATGCGCGCAGGAAAAGGGAGATGGGAGCCAATCAAAAGTTCAGGGATAGTTGCCGTATTCGGCATAGCATAAAAATGATTTGACAAAGACACCGAACCTGTCTTGCGGATAACTCTCTTCATTCCCTCCATATTCTGTTCAATACTAGCTGCATGCCCATGGTAGGTTATAATATCACGTCGTAAAGAGGAAGGCATGCTTCAACAAACGGTATAATGCAAAGTTTTGGTGTTAGAAAGGACAATATACGGAATGTATAAGGCGGCCCCATTCCTCGTTTAGGGAAAGAGTATTATCTTACAAACACCGCAATAAATAAAACTTCAAATTTAAAATCTCCAATGTTTTACCACGTGAAGATAGAAATCTATTATATTACATTTGTTGGTGATGGAAAAAACATCAGAAAGCACACAACAAAATAATAGATGAAATAATACGAATAACCAAAGAGTGAAGAGAAGACCTTTAGTTCTAGTGCACTGCAATCGGGTAGTGCAATGAGCCTCTACTTATTTAGGATGGCAGAGGACAGGGACTGAAAGCCCCTCTGATTAATCTTCACTCTTAGATCAAGCTCTTTGACAAGGTGATTGCAGATCATCTTAGACTGATGGCCAATTTCGTGTGCCCTCTTGATGGAGGACTTTGATGTTTCCATGGCTTGATGAATGGCTTGGTGAATCATTGCATACAAGGAGTGGAGGGTGCGCAGACAACCAGAAGGAGGGATCTCGCGAAGGGTGTTTACCACGAGTTGTTGATGGTGACGTATGTGGGCGTGATGATGCATAAGGGGTGGCAGATGGTGCAATCGGCAACAAAGGAACCTAGATGATCATCCTGAATAGCTGATCACTGGAGAAGGGGAATCGTGCCCACATAGCAACTAGACGGGTGCCGAAGGGGTTGCCTCTCAACAGCAGCGATGGCAGTGGTGGTTATGAATGGTGGCAGCAGCAGCAGCTGAAAGGAAACTTGAGAGTGAATTCTGAGAACAATACATAACTTCCAAAATTCACCAAACTGTCCACTATAGTGTTGACCCTACTTATAGGTTCAATATTTATTAAAGGAAATCAAAGGAAGGGAAAACCCTAATAATGGATAAAATTGGGATCCTAGAACCTAGGTTGGTGATGACGGTATGGCATGATCCTTGTGCTGGCCATCTCCTTTGGTGGTGGTGCTATCCCTTCAAATGGTGGGGCTGTGACATTTGCCCCACCACTGCGGGTAGTGAGTACCGGAGTCCCCAATCATCTAGTCGATTGGCACCACCATCCTTGACTAGTAGCGATGTGCGTTTGGCAAACTGGACAATGTCATTGGGTTCCTTCGTGAGGCATGATAATGGCTTGCCTCTGTTCATTGATTTGAAGCCTTTCATTTTTATTTTGCTAAAGGTTAGATTCATGTAATTCTGTGTACAATTCATTTTTTTTTCCAAATTCTAGTAAAAGAGAATTATACACTTTTCAGGAGGGTAACACGGCACATATTGGCTTCCATCTTCGTCTAATATCACCCTTTTGTTGGAGCACTTTTCACTTACTCTCTCTCTCTCTCTCTCTCTCTCTGCGTGCAGATTGACACTAATTGACCCAGATTCGTCCAGCAGCACCACGTCAGCACAAATGACCCTTCAATAGTAACTAGCTCTATCATTAGAATTTTAATCATTTTTTTCTCTTTGCTCCTTCCCTGGTTTGTAAATAGAATTCCTCAATGTAAGAAAAGATCATTTTTGAAGAAGAATTTTACTTCATCAGCTTGTAAAGCTGATTAATGTTAGTTATAAGAACCTTGTACTCTCAATTGGAGTTAATTGTGAGGACTACCTCCCCTTCTCCCACTTCCTGCCCCTCTTCTCTCCTCCCTTTTTCCTTCCACTCTTTTCTACTCATACCTAAAGAGGGTTTTCTGATCTTTCTCAAAAATTCCATCAACTTCTCCTGCAATAATCCAAGTGGGACTCAAGACCAAGCAGTATTGACTACCCTTTAGTTGACCAAGTATCACTCCTCTACTTGTGAGTTTTCTAATAGTCCACATTTCTCTAGTCAATTGAGAGATTATGTTAGCCACTAATTTGATCCACCATTGATCCCTCACCATGCAACAATTTTATCTAATAAATAAGAAGTCAAATACCCTACGATGAGCTTTTTGTAGACTACTAGATCCAAATTCTCCATTCTAGTGGATTAGGGTAAACTTTTTATGAATCATCCTTAAAAATTGTCTTATCCTCTACAAATTTCATTCAGTTAGTTGCATATTTCATATCTCATATACATCTCTCTCTCTCTCTCTCTCTCTCTCTCTCTCTCTCCCCTCCCACCATCCCTCCTTCCTTGCCTCCCTTTTTTTTTTCATCTCTCTAGAACACATCCCAAATGGTGAGTTCTGAATGGTCTGTCACATACATGAGGCTAGTTTGTTGGATTTAATCTCAATTTGGACAAACTACATATGAATGGTATACGATGAGCCTATCATTGAGTTAATCTCACTGGAAGTGATTCACCTAAGTTTCAGTGTTTAAGATTACATCATCACATGTAAGTATGTTCATAAATATAAATATGTACAGAGACTAGACCTATTCTTAATGTCATCACTTGTAAGGTTAAAGAGGCAAACTATCCTCTGGCTGTAAATAAGGGGTCATGGTCCTTGGGTCACACATCATGAGTTGCTCATTGGGCATCCCATCACTCTAGGGGTAAGGCTTGGACTCCTTTGTGTTGATCCAAAAGGTCATCCACAACCTTTGAATGGATCCAGGTATGATCTTTTCATCATTCATCTTCATTTTATTTTTTCATTTTCCCTTTATCAATAACAGATTCAAGTTTCAGATCTAATATACTTTGTAGCGATTGGAAGTGTATTTAAGTGGGAAAAATGATACCAAAAACTTTTATATGTTGAAGATGTAGACTCTTCGGCAAAGCGCTTGTACTGCGAATGCATTTTTAGCTTAATTACACTTTCGCTCTCTTTGTCTGTCTCATTTTCGAACCATGGCCCATAAGTAGAGGGCCCTACTGGCCATTTTGAATCGCCCACTTTCACACGAAAATGGTACATACCCAATAAAGGCAGAGGACGGTGTGTTTCTTTCAGCTCCGCTCCGCGAGAATGAGCCGTTAGTTTCTCAAGTTCGCGCGACCGTCTCGCGTGTGAACGTGAACCTTAACCGACTGATGTCCTGAGTCTATTGTCATCGAAAAGCCGAATTATAAATTGGGCCTGTAAGCATGGTCGGGGATCATCTCTTCTTCTGCTGGATACTCTAGAAGATTTCAAAAATAAAATGCAGTATGATATCTAATCAGGTTATAGAACGACTCCATGATAGCCTGTGACTAAAATTCAGTATAACTAAAGGCCTGCGGCATAGAACATTGGGTAAGCAGTTCCTAGTTATTTGTGGCAGCATTGAGATGAGTCACTGTGCGGGCGTAGTTAGGGTCGCGATACACCATGGGGAAAATTCCATGAATACAATTATATGATAAATCAATATAATATTCATGAAAGGATATATAAGGACTAGGTAAGCGAAGCCGACCGTGAAGCTTGTTGCCTTTCCAGATTTATGAATGTCATGCTCAAGTATGGGAAGAGTGAGAGGGGATATAACCGTGGGTTGGAAGTCACCAACATACGTAGATAGTATAGTCTGTTGTGGATCACGAAGAAGCTAGGGAATCTGCTGCCAATAAAGAGAAGGAACATGACACCATCATGGTCGTTAGTCTGAGGAGAAGAGTGAACCAGTTTTGATATCTAGACCATAGTTCGAGTAAATACATGCATCTCCAGTTCCTAAATGTTGGCGAAGAGTGAGAACTCTGGAGTGCCTTCTAATCGATCGTCTCTGAGACAACCATGTGGTAAGGGGTTAGGTTGGCGCTGATGGAAAGGGATGATCACATCGAGCCGGGTTAGGTTGGCGCTGATGAACGTGTTTGAGATGATGAAGGTTACCTATCTTGAAAGGGATCTTTCCTTCATAATGTTGTGCAATAGCTCTCAATGGATAAGAGAGTAGGAGACGCACAATTGTTGAAGTAATTGGGCTTGGTCATGCTTCCCCTTCTCCTTAACCCTTTCAGACGTCATGCATGCACCCCACGTTGCTTTAAACCTTTTATCCAGCACTCAACTCACCGTCCCTTAAATGTCGTGTCCTTTCTACAGTACCTTCTTTGTGCTTCAAGATCTCCAAGGATTTAATGAAAAACTTTATCCCAAAATGGAGAGCCTTAATCCAGAAGCTCGCTCTGATGGCATATTGAGAAGAGAAGAGAGAGAAATAGAATAGAATAATAATGCGGCGGACCAACAACAGCCTAATTCATAGGGATTTACACAAACCCTGGAGACAAAAATACCCTCTAACTAAGATCCAATGGATCAGGCCTAATTAACCTATCATATGTATTTGGGCCCAGCCCAATCACTTCAACAACAATTGAGTGTGGAATGGTGCCCTAGAACTGGTTAATGGACCGGGGAGTGCAACTTGCCGAATCCAAGGGATCCGAGAGGTCATGCTGGAGGGCCTCGTTGTGTGGAAGATCACCATGTGAACGGTGTCCTTCCTTCTCCCCGGCACTCTGCAACTTGGGAGCACTGATCAGGGCACACTAAGAGCCCCATTCGTGAGGCTACTTCAATGCCCTTTCTTTTTGTGCCTTAAGATGTCAGAGCGGAAGGGGAAGGCTTAACATCAGACCAGCACCCAATCGACGGGGCCCTGTCTTAATTGACGGCCTGTTCAGCGAATCGCCGTAATAATCATCATAATAAAGAATACTAACTATGGCAGCCCCAACGAGCCGTATGGTCCGGGGCATACCGTGTCCTGTCGCACTGCGCATCCTCTCTCATTGTCCGCAGTCCTGCGGATTACCATGTCCTCCGAGTCAGTGGCCTCCATCAGCTTTTGACCATCATCTTTTCAAGGGTATCTGATCCCTGGCGGGCGTCGATATGCAAACACGACGGCTTCTCGTTGGCCCCACGATGATCTGTCGACGAGCTGGTGCTGTTTACTGCGTTTATAGACGAGGCAAACGATCATTCCAACGTGACTGGAGAGTTGACTCGTTATAAGATCGTGACATCATTGAGGATACACCTTCGGCCATTGCAACTAATGGGCCGTCATAAAATGGACGATGTAACCCAGCAATACATATAAATATGGAACATTAAATGAAAAACAAAGTCTTAGCGCTTTGCATTGTGATCTCCAGAACCCTGAAAACTTTCCCTTTGAATTCCACGCAGTCCAAGAAACGTCAGGAGTTATTTCCCACGGAGATTTTTCATGAACTTGTGGCCATAATGATGTCTCGCACAGTCTAATTGAGCTGGAGTAGCTCACACATCCAAGACGTAGGACCTTCTGGCTAGCCCTCTGTGTCATCCACTCAATTCCCTTTCGGGGAGAAAGTCTAAGAGTATAATTTCTTTCTGGTTTTCGTGCCTTTTCACTCAGTTGAGTTGATTCAAGTCGATACAGAAAATAGCTTATTGCGTTTAGGCCTATTATTTTTTGGCCTTTCTTTATGTGTTATATAAACTATCATAATATCTTACTTTGAGCTAAATATCTCCTAGTGAGCTAGCGATAAATTAACTCTCAAACTAGTTCATGAAATCAAATTACATCCAGTACATCTCTCATAACGGTCTCAAGTTAAGCAGTGGCCCCTAGGTATATTGACCGTCTTGCAGTTTCAAGAAGATTAGTCGCAACCATTGGTGTCTGATTAAAAGGACGAGTATCTCATAAACCCTAGTTGATAAATTACCTTAATCAGATGTAAATTTTTTATGCACAGTTGACTGTGCAATACAATCTTTACTAATAGCTTATGTATTCGTCTTTCATAAATAATCAAACATAGAAAAGTTAACTATAAATAGCTTATCTATGGTTAAAAGAGGGAAGTCAACTATAGTTTGATCCACCAGATGTGGTTCTTTGAGGTAATAATAAGTAATTCATCAGTTGGCATTTGGTAAGATACATTCCTCCGATTCTATGAGAACTGATAAGAACTTTGATGGAGTAAGAATTAGCAGTGACCTTTTGAAGGGATGTTCCCCGGAGTCCAAACTAAGGATCACCATGAACAAAATGAGTTATAAACCTCTAAACCAAGAATTTAACGGTTCACATGTAAATGTTCAATGTTATTCCAGACAAGTATTGTGCGAGTTTTCAAAGGTTCCATAGGTACATGTCGTAGAAACCATCAATGACTTTGAAATACCTCATCCTCCACCTGAGACTGAAGAAAAGGCCAGCAAGATATCCCCAAAAACCCCAAGAAAAGAAGACGACACAAAATATGTAAAATAAGACATCCTCCAATCGTCTGGTATCGTCCTCCAATGGTCTGGTGTCGTCCTCCAATGGTCTGGTGTCGTGTCTGCTCGCATTTGTTATCTCTATGTGGGAGCAGTAATCCTTTCTAAGTGGCCGTCCACATAACCCTTGATTACCTTCAAAGTTTTTCTCTTCAAAAGTTGAGAGCTGTTTAATATAGGGGATAGTACCAGACAAATTGTTGAAAGCAAGGCTTAAATCACTAAGAGAACTGAGTTGAACCATTTCCTTGGGAATGGTACCACTGAGTCTATTGTGAGAGAGATCTAAGCTTTCCAACTTGTCCATATTTGCTATAGAGACGGGTATAGAGCCTTGGATTTGATTTTTCGATAAGTTCAATGTACGAAGCCCTTTCAAATCTCCAATTTCTGATGGAATAACACCATGAATCTTGTTCGCTGATAAATCAAGGATAGTCATCATGAAAAGAACATCAGATGTGTAAGGCAATGGCAACTTCTTTGAAATGAACTTCACAAGTGGGTCTGCAATGCCGCTATCTATCCATATTGAGCTCTTTTCAAAGATGCTTGAGTTCCAAGAAGAAATATTCTGAAGACAATGTGGAATTTCTCCTGATAGGTTGTTTTCGGAAAGATTTAACATTTGTATGTTTTGCATTTGACACAAAGTTCTTGGTATGTATCCTTCAATACGATTTTTGTTCATGGAAAATATACTCATGTGTGGAAGAAGAGGTAGGCCCTGCGAGAAATTTTCTATGAAATGGTTTTCTCCTGCAGAAAGGATGGAAAGAAGAGAAGACTTGGCCTGCTTTGGGAGAAGTGACCCTGTGAATCTGTTGTTATTGACCATCAAGATTGATAGTTTTGGCATTAAAGCATCAACTGGGAGCATCTCCCCTTGGAGATCATTATGAGCTACACGTAAATAAAACAGTAAACTCTGATTCCTGGTAAAAGCATGGAGCAGTTCACCGGATAAATGATTTCTACTTAGATCTATTAGAACCAGCTGTCTGTTAGCCAGGGACGGGGGAATCTGTCCTTCCAATTGGTTTTCGGCAATCCTAAGAATATTCAACTTTGGAAAAGAAAGGGCAATACTCTCAGGGAGCGGTCCGTAGATGCTATTTTTTGATAAATTGATTTCGTAAGCACTATCGGAAGCATTTCGGCAAGGCACATCAAGCAAGCCAGAAATATTGTTGCTTCTGAGATCTAGAGAACCCAAACTGGAGTTGCAGAAGAGACCAATGGGCGGGGTCCCTGTGATCGAGGCGTCCCTGAGAAACAAAATTTTCATCGCTCTCTGGCCCCATAGAAAGGTAGGGACACTCCGACCGGTGAAATTATTAACGGTGCAATAACGTATGGACAAGAAAGAGAGCTGGAAGGAAGGAACCCAAGAAGCAGGGCTTTCGGTGTCGACATCAAATTTTTCCCCGGAGGAGATGTCTACTTATTTGAGCTTGGAAAGGTTGGCTAAAGCTGAGAACTTGAAGGTGCCTTCCAACTCATCGCTGTTGATTTCTAGAGTGCCCAGGTTGGTTAGATTATGGAAAATGGAAGAAGGGATGGTCCCAGTCAGATTCCTACCCCCAAGCTTCAGATATTCGAGCTTGTGCAGATTTTCGAGGCAAGCCGGGATGCTGCCAGAGTTGGTGTCGTAGGATAGCTGGAGCTGCGTCAGGGACTGCATGCTGCACACCCAGGGGGCGTAGTCACCGTCGAACTGGTTGTCGTATAAACTGAGAAGCGTCAAGGAGTGAAAGTTGCCGAAACAGGGAGGAACGACGCCTTGCAAGCCGTTAACGGCTAAATGGAGCTCTGCCAAGGCGCTCAGGCCGCACAGGCAAGATGGGAGTCGAGCCGTCAGTTTGTTGAAGGACAGATCTAGAATCTTCAGCTTCTTCAGGTCGCAGACAGCTGCGACACAAAAGAAAACAGAACAAGGAGAAAGTTCTTTACGAAATGATTCGATGAGAGGGATAAGTCGTCCAATACTTCCACTTGCGTTGACTAATCTCAACGCTGTTATGGTTAAAAAGGAACGAAATGGAAGAAGCCGTTTTTTCCCTTGATTGGGGAGAGTTAACTTACCCGGTGGAATCTCACCGCCCATGACATTGAGCCCTAAATTCAAACTCTCGAGCTGCCCAAACTCCGTCAACATGGTGACGTTCGGGTTCCATGTCTCCTGTTTCTCAAGGCTCCATATCTCGCCGTAAAAATCGATCTTGACCACGCGAGCGGTGAGGGGATCGCAGGCTATACCTCTCCACCGGCAGCAGTCGTCTAGTGTTGAGTAGCCCCAGTCCTGCAACGCCGAGGCGTCAAATTCGTTCATGGACGCCTTGATATCGAGCAAAGCCCTCCGCTCCTCGTCGAGACAACCCATCACTTCGAGCGCAGACGAGGCTAAGATGAGGAGAACCAGGATCAGAATCAGTCTTCCGGGGAAGACGCCCCGTAAGGTCCTAGCGGCACCAGGGGGAGAGGAAATCATATTTCTTCCTCAAATTCTCACCGGCAGGCTCCCTCTCTTTGTGGGCTTGTTGATTCGGCGAGATAGGCGAATGCGGAGCTTTATAGCCTTGCAGCAGCGCTGCGACAGCGTGGGTGGATTGGGGGAGCGGAAGGCTCGAGGGTGGCGATGCGGTTCTCAATTAAGGATTAAATAAGCCTGATAACTGGGTGGCACTGGGTCGTCCGCTGAAGTCCTAGTTGTCATTGACTGAAACACTCTGACAGTGGGTCGGGGCGAATCAATTTCTGGGACCACAATCTTGGAAATGCAAGAATCCAAAGTCGAGAGAGAGAGAGAAAGAGAAGAGAGAGGGAATGAGCGACTAAGACGAGACAACAAAGCAGGCAAACATAAAGGGTTGACTGGTTAAGGTGAAAGCCCACTCCGCGATCCGAAAAAGTGCAGGTCCTACGATGGAAGAACGGGATAAATAACAAAGGCCTGGGCCCCAGCATCTCTAGTCTGGTCAGAAACGTGGGCCCTTTCTTTCTGGCCGACACTAGACTCTCAGGCTGAAGAACAGGCTCGTGAGGAGGGGGGAAGCTGTGGTGATGAAGGGTCCTGCTATTGACATGCCCTTAAGGAAAGGGAGAAAGGGAGAAGGGAAACAATCTAATGCCAGATGAATATGATTGACATGAATATGACATATTGAAAATGTAATGGATAACTAGCATGTCACAAAATTCACACACAATTAGATTCAAACCTTTAAAGCTAGCTGCTATTGATAAATCAAAGTTCTACATTTTAAAATCTCAATTAACCTCTAAATGAGGAAATCACAGCTCACACTACTAACCACGATCTCATATGACTAAACTCGATGCCGGTGGAAACATAAACGAAGAAAAATAGGATAAAATCAATACACACATTCACTAGAGAGGGTTAAGAGTGGACCTTGGACATTTGTACGCCAAAGAGTTGACGTCGAAGATAATCAGAGAAGAGCGAGCCCAACATGCGGTAGCTGCCAAGGGTCGGAGGCTGTCATGCTACATGTGTGACGCTCTGGTCACAATAGGACAGAAGGAATCTTGTAGACACCCACAGAGAGGAGTTCGTTGCACACGGATAGTGATCAAGTGAGAACCGTCTTATGATGACAGATGCTTGATGCTGATGTGGAGGGGTTGCCCAGAGACGCCCATGGCTGTAGGATGTTCCATCGTGCAATGAGATGATTAGGTCGCGCGAACGCGCACAGAAGGGAGTCCGTTGTGCATGATGAACACTCTGATGGGAGACCTTCAGCACGATAATGAGCATGCAAGGGATGACGGAGGGATCGTTCGATGACTGAGAGGGATGGTTGACCTTGGAGCAGGGTGGGACCTATGCGACAATGGCGTCTACAAGCGGCGGCAGTCACAGAGATCCCCTAGGGCAGGATCTTAGGAATAATTCATTTCTTAATCCAAGATAAGCCATGGTTTATGGAAATCTTAAGCCTATTTATAGGCCTTGGGAAGGAAAAGAGGATTACAATAAAATCTAACAAAATGAGTGAAAATAAAACCTAGTAATAAAGGAAATTCAGATCCCTTAGTTGGGTCTAACAGTGATGAGGTGAGATGGCTTCAAATGACGTGACATCCTTTGACATCATTATCTTCATTGGTGGGGCTTGGGTACATACTCCAGTTACCAGATTCAACACAGCATAATAATAATCCAAAAAAGACACCCAACCTGCCCCGTGAATAACTCTCTTCATTTCCTACATATTCCATCCAATACTCGGCTATATGCCCAGGGTAGGTTATTATAATATTACCATGTAAAGAGCAAGGCACCCTTAAACGGACGAACGGTATGATGAAGAGTTTTGGAGTTAGAAGTAAGATTTACCAAGAATGCTCATGGAAATGCCATGGGAAAAAGCTTCACGAGCGGTAAACTTAAACTATTCTTGATTGATCGTCCATGACAGACTCTAGTTTTGGGAAACCATTTTCCGAACTCAATAAACTCATTTCTAGTTTCACCAATGATCATGTGATTCTCTTCTGCGAGCCAATTGCACCGCAGGCCAAGTTTTAGCTTAACTAATGATGAATTTAATCATATCGGCATCTTTATTTTATTTTACTGGAATCTCTTTGTTACAGAAAGATTGCCACTTAACTGATATCTTGTTTGTTTGTACGATTAGGCTTCCCGACCTTCACTTCGTCAGTGTAGCTTCAAGTCTGAGAAAATGGAAGTGAGAAAGATAAATAATTTATAAGTCAACCACCCAAGAAGAAAAGAATGAGGAGGAAGAACTGTGCTGTGTTGGGGGTTTTCACAGTTCATAATCAAAACAGAGCAAATAGAACAGGGAAATGGAAATGCGAGACAAGACGAGATAAACCATGAGGAGCCAGTTGCAAATTGATCTTAAACCTTCTTGTTTCAGAGAAACAACATCGGTTTTATCTTATCCTAATCTATCCTCAAACATTCAGCTTCTACTGTTGGAAGACTGATGGTCTTCTGGTACATGTTTCATCAGCTAACATCAGTCATATAATGTCTCATTCCATATAGTCCCCCAAAGGCCCCAGGCCCTCAGTTACATCACTTTTTTGCGTCCAATACAAGGGTCTTGTTTCATATGGATATGCACCATATCCTAGTCCAACAGTTTAATGGTCCATTATATGTTTCTCCTTTTACAGACGCATTCACAGTGCAGTGACAAATAAAGAATGTGCAGAAAAATAATTGTGATATAAATTTCAAAATGCTCTATATAAATTTGTGCCTAAAGGAGATATGAACTATTTTACCATTACAATTTGATATCATTATTTTCCCAAAACTATAGGAACTGAATTCTAAATTAATAGAAGATATTTGCACAACTTTCCACTAGATATCACCATACAGATTCATTGAAACAATATTTACAAAAATAGATTATTAGTTGCCTGAAAGTCTTCTTGTCTTGACATGTCTACTATCCAGAAATTGAAAATTTTCAACTATCCCTTTGGTACATATTAAAGTAATCATCAATTATTTTGAAATACTTCCTTCTCCAAGTCATATTGATAACAATGCCAGCAAGAAACCCCCAAAACCCAAATTAATGACACTACAACAAGTGAATAAAGGAAAGCATCATCAAAATCCTTTAAGTTGCCCAATTCTTCTCCATCATCTACCATCTTCTTTGCTCCCTCCTTGGTAGAAGAAGATTTTTTGAGAGGTTTTCCATATAATCTTGGATTACCTTCATGACTACTCTTTGAAAATGTTGCTAACTATCCACCATATAATATCATACCAAACAAGCTGTTGAAAGCAACACTCAAACTTGAAAGGAAGGGGAGTGTAACCATTTTCATGGGGAATTGGACCCCTTAATTCCTTATGTGAGAGATCCAAACTTTCAATGACATCCATGCCTGCCTTGGATGTGATTATTTGACAAATTCAATTATTGAAGTCCCGTCAATGCTCCAATTTCCCTAGGAATAACTCCACTAATTGTGTTACTTAATAAATCAAGGATAGTCATCCCCAAGAGAGAATCACCTTCATACAGACTGGCAAAATTCTTTGATCTGAAGGATACATATGCATTTAGTGCTCAACTATCTATCTATATCATCCCCTTTTGTGGTGTTTTTGATATCCAAGATGAAATATGTGTAGACAAGGTAAAAGTTTTCCAAATAAGTTATTTCCAGAAAGATCAACGAAATAGAGGTACTACATTTGACATAACTGTTTGGGTACATAATCTTTGATTAGATTCTCTCTCAATGAATGTAATGACATATAGCAGAAATAGGCTAGGTTGTGGGAGAAATTCTAAGTAAAGCTGTTATATTTAACGTCAATGATTTACAGATGAGAAGAGTAGGACAACCTGAAGAGAAGTAAACTGTGACATTGTTGTTGTTGTTGGTGTTGTTGGTGATCAAATATCCTATACATGTCAGATCAGCATCAATTGGGAGTATATCTCCATTGAGGTGATTTTATATCAAAAATATATCTGATTTCTCATCAAAATGTAGGGGAGTTTTTCTGATACATTGTTGTCGCTCAGATCTAGTGAAAACAAGGGTGCATGCCTTAAGGAGTCAAGAATATTGCCTTCCAACTGGTTTCCTACCATGTTAAAAATATCCAACATGGGAAAAGAAAGGCTAATATTCTCATGCAGCAACCCATATATAGGATAAATCGATCCAAGCAGCATCTTGAGAAGCATTGTTGCAATGGAGAAGGAAAGGGCCAGATGACTGGTTTTTCACTAGAACCAATTAAGTCATGTTGCAAAAGAGACCAATGGGAGGTTTCCCAGCAATAAATATTTGGAAACATTAGTAAGCATAGCAAATTGTAATGTTTCTCCCAAGCCTCCACCATTGATCTAAAGAATGCTTAGTTCAATAAGATTTCTGAAGACAAGGGATACTTTCCTTGAACCCATCACCGAAAAGACTCCAAGTAATTGAGCTTGTTCAAGTTTCTTAGGCATGAAGGAATATTGCTTAGTAATTTGTCTCTAGATAGATGGAGCTCTATCAAAGATCACAAGGTGCAAAACTAGGATTTGTTCCCATGGAATTGGTTTCCGAACAAATTGAGGCATGTTAGGAACTAAAAGCTGTCAAAATAGGAAGGGATGTCACCTCCCAAATTGTTACTAGACAATTCGAGTTCTCTCAAGGATCCCAAGGTACACAAACATGATGGTATGAAACCCTCAAACATGTTCGATGACAGATCCAAAGTTTTTGGGAGCTTTAAGTTGCAAATAATTGCGAGAAAAATTAAAAGAGTGAAAATTTTTATGCAGATGATTTAATGAGACCAATTGGAGCTCTAATATAATAAATAAAAAGGAAGTAAATGAATCGGTTGTCTATGATGATTGGATGAAGTTACTTATCCCCTGGAATGCTGATGATGCATCATAATCACATATTAAGTACTATCATAATAGGATATTAATGCATTATCCACATACAAAATAAACATAAAAACTACTCAATTCCATCCTTGGCATAGAAAAAACATAAGTCACTTAAATAAAGATAAAAGACTATAATTGTATGACTAACACACGTCCAAGGAAAAATACCTTGAGAGTTTTTTTTATCACAGCCATTACAAAGCCCATTAAGAGATAATGGGCTTGCCTAAAGAAGACCTATGGGCCAACCCATGGCTGCCACATGGGCCAGCAAAGAGCCAAGAGAAAGGGGGCCCATGTGCTCCCTAACTGATTTGGCACCCTCCCCTTCTTGGGCAATAGGAGAGCATCTCCCCATGTGCAACAAACTTGGTGCCTCCCCTTGGCCAATGGGAAGGCTCCACGATTTCAAGGAAGGGGAGAACCAATGAGAGGCCTCCACATTCTCCCCTACCTCCTCTCTCTTCTAACTAATTTGGCGCCTTCTCTTTCCTTATTTTGGCACTCAAATTGGTCTATAAATAGACCCCATTCTCATGAATGAGAGATCATCCTCTTTTAGTGCAACTCGTCTCCCTCTCTCCGTCGTCTTCCCTCTCTCTCTCGCCATTCTCTCCCTCACGTCGCGCTCTCTCTCTCTCCGTCGTCTTCTCCCCCTCTCGCCGTTCTCTCCTTCTCGCCGTCCTCTTCTCTCTCGTCGTGCTCTCCCTCTCTCCGTCGTCTTCTCTCCCTCTCGACTCGCTCTCCCTCTCTCCGTCGTCTTCTCCCCTTCTCTCTCGCCGTTCTCTCCCTCTTGTCGCACTCTTCCTCTCTCCATTGTCTTCTCTCCCTCTCGCCGTTCTCTTCTTCTCACTGTCGTCTTCTCTCTCGTCGTGCTCTCCCTCTCTCCGCCGTCTTCTCTCCCTCTCGCCATTCTCTCCCTCTTGTCACGCTCTTCCTCTCTCCGTCGTCTTCTCGCCCTCTCGCCGTTCTCTTCTTCTCACCGTCGTCTTCTCTCCCATCGTCTCTCCCTCTCTCCGTCGTCTTCTCTCCCTCTTGTCGCGCTCTCCCTCTCTCCGTCGTCTTCTCTCCCTCTCGTCGTGCTCTCCCTCTCTCCCTCGTCTTCTCTCCCTCTCGCCATTCTCTCCCTCTCGTCGTTCTCTTCTTCTCGCCCTCGTCTTCTCTCTCGTTGCGCTCTCCCTCTCTCCGCCATCTTCTCTCCCTCTCGCCATTCTCTCCCTCTCTCCATCGTCTTCCCTCTCTCCCGCCGTTCTCTCCCTCTCGTTGCACTCTTCCTCTCTCCGTCGTCTTCTCGCCCTCTCGCCGTTCTCTTCTTCTCGCCGTCGTCTTCTCTCCCGTCGCGGTCTCCCTCTCTCTCCGTCGTCTCTCCCTCTCGTCGCGCTCTCCCTCTATCTCCGTCGTCTTCTCTCCCGTCGCGGTCTCCCTCTCTCTCCGTCGTCTCTCCCTCTTGTCACGGTCTCCCTCTCTCTCCATCATCTCTCCCTCTCGTCACGGTCTCCCTCTCTCTCTGTCGTCTCTCCCTCTCGTCGCGCTCTCCCTCTATCTCCGTCGTCTTTTCTCCCGTCACACTCTCCCTCTCTCTCCGTCAAATCTCTCTCTCGTCGCTGTCTCCTTCTCTCTTCATCGACTCTCTCTCTCGTCGTGCTCTCTCTCTCTCTCTCTCTCTCTCTCCTCCCTCGCTATCTCTCTCTTTCTCTCGCATGTGCTCCCTCTCTCTCTTCCTCTCTCTCTCTCTCTCACTCACTTCCTTGAGTCCTCTTCCCCATTAGTGACAAGGGGTTAGAAATTTCAAGGATTTGGAGCTTTGATCGCCTCTCTCTTTGCTTCTTCTCACCCCCTTTCAGCCACCAAGCTCTTCTCATCTTGAAGTGACACAAGGTGGGGAGAACTAATTGGCCATAAAGGAGATTTACTTTTAAGCAATTTACATTTCAACATTTAAGTTCTGTTTATGCCTTTCTTTTTATGCTTCAATTTATTTTATAGAATAACCACAAATATCTCTCTTGAAGTCTTCTTAAACATTTATTGAATATCCACTTATATTTTATTGCAATTCGATGTTTGATTTCTCACTTCCTTGTGGATCGATTTGGACTCACCATATATTAATTTCCTTTGAATTAAAGTCCAATATACAAATGTTATTTGATTAACCATTAATCCTAACGACAATTTTTTGTTCATCAAATTGGCGCCGTTGCCGGGGAAGCTTTCGTCAAACATCAATTTTGTTTTAGAAAGTTTTTCTGGTTATATCTTTACTAACTTTTAGTCAAGCCAAGCACTCCAAGGAATTTGCACAAAGGGTAAGTCTAAACTTGAATTCATTTTATGCTTGGTAGAAGATCATTGCATCCTAACTTAACTTCATGAGAAGCCACTCCCACCATTTCCAAATCTTCTAAAATGACTGAAAATTCTGAAGAAAAATCACTAAGAGATTATTTCAATCCTACTAATAGCTTAGATCTCTTTCAAAATCCTACTTGCACTCATGATATTAAGCCAAGCATTTTTCAAATTCTCCCTCATTTTTATGGAAAGATAAATGAAAATACTTATGATCACTTGCAAGAATTTTTAAAGATATGTGCTACAATTCGTAATTGTGATGACTCTTTGAAAATCACTTTATTTCCTTTTTCTTTGAAAGATGAAGCCTCTCATTGGATATCTACTTTGAATTTACAAACCATTACTTGGCCCAAATTAGTGCAAGAATTTTTAACTAAGTTTTACCCTAGAGGAAAAACAAATATGATGCGCAAAATGATCATGAGTTTTTCTCAAAATTTGAATGAATCATTGCATGATGCATGGACTAGATTTAGAAATACACTTAGAAAATGCCCACATCATGGTGTTCCTAAATGGCAACTTGTTCAAATTTTTTATGAAGGGCTTAATTATCAACACAAGCAAATGATTGATGCATCTTGTGGGGCGTCTTATGCTAACAAGGGGGAAGATCATGTATATAATCTCTTAGAAGAACTTAGTGAAAATTCTTATAATTATGCTTCTTCAGATTATGATCACACTAACCCTCCTCTCAAGAAAGATGGAGTTTATGAACTTGTCAAACATGCAGATAAGGAGCTCCGCAATGAGGTGACAGAGATTCACAAGAAGCTAGAGAAGCTTCTCTCTATACAAGGTACATCTAGTTCTAACCCCCACCTCCTAAGGCTTCCATATGCTCCATTTGTTTTAATAATGATCATGATGAGAATAAGTGTCCTGCTTTTCTAGAGGTAGTAAATAATGAACATGTAAATGCATTTAACCAATCTCCCTTAGGAAATTCATGGAGAACCAATCAAGTATCTCAAGGATATCAAAAACAACCCTCTTCGAATTTCCAATCTCAAAACAATTTTCAAAGACCTCAAGGTTTTCAAAACCCTCCCCAATTTCAAAATCCTCAAGGTTTTCAAAACACTCAAGGTCTTCAAAATCATAACTCTCCACCTATTCTCCCTTACCCACCAAGGAATGCCTATCAAGTAAACCCTAACCAACCACATCTAAATAGGCAACCAATAGGAGGACCTCAACCACCACAACCGCCTCCCACCACCCAACTAGAAGACACAGTTAGGGTCCTTAAGGAGCAAATGGGATAACATCAACAAGCCTTAAACCTCCTTATGCTCAAAATCAACAACTTCTCTAACTTCTCCAAGGAAACCTAGCCCAATCTAATGAGTCCAACCCTAGGGGCCAACTTCCTAGCCAAACTATCCCTAACCCTAGGCATACTCCCCCGGGCTTCCCTACCACTACTCAAAATTCCTCTATGGTCCTAAGCCTTGACCCTAGCTCAAGCCAAAACTCCCAAATAGAAGAAATAAAAGGAGTTATGAAGCTTAGAAGTGGTAAAATCTTTCCCAAGATTGATGAACAACCCATTAGGGAGGAAAAAGAAAAAGAAGAATTAGGAGTAGACCAAGAACCCTCAAAAACACCTAATTCTAGCACTTACTCTCCCCCCATTCTATTTCCTTCTGCCCTAATACCTACAAAAAGGAAGACTAAGGATCTAGATGACCAAGAATTAAAAGAACTATTTTCTCAAGTTCATATTAACATCCCTCTAGTAGATGCCATTTGTCATGTACCTTCTTATGCTAAGTTTTTAAAAAATCTTTGTACACCTAAGAGGGAAACTAAACAAGTTAACTTTTCTGCAGAAGTTAGTGCCTTAATTCTTGATCAACTACCCAAAAAGAGGAAAGACCCTGGGAGCCCCTTAGTTTCTTGTTGCATAAAAGGAATTACATTTTCTAGAGCTTTACTAGATCTAGGGGCTAGTGTTAACCTTCTCCCTACATATCTTTATGAAAAATTTGATTTAGGAAAACTTAAGAATACCCCCATAGTCCTTTCTCTAGGAGATCGATCCTTAAGGCATCCAAGGGGTATTATCGAAGATGTTATCATCAATATTGAAGGATGTTTCTTTCCAATTGACTTTTTAGTCTTAGATATGAACTCACCTAAGGACATTAAAGATTCCGCTATTATCTTAGGACACCCATTTTTAGCCACCACAAGTGCTAACATAAATTGTGCCATGGGTATTGTGGAAATGCATTGTGGAAAAGACAAAATTTCTCTCAATGTTTTTAAGGCAGCTCAATACCCCTATGATGAAGAGGAAGAAGAAGTGTATATGATAGACACCGTCGTTAAAAAGGTATGGGCCTTGAACACCTCTAATGAAGAGTTTCCATCCTTTAATGATGTCAATGATGTTGAGCTCAAGTTTTTACCACATCACCTTAAATACATTTTTCTTGGAGAAAATAATACCCTACTTGTTATTTTTGCTTCAAATTTATCGAATACCGAAGAATTTCGTTTAATCAATATTTTAAAAGAACATAAAAAAGCTTTAGGGTGGCATCTACATGACTTACAAGGAATTGACTCAAAAATATGCATACATAATATTTACCTTGAATCAAATACTAAGCCTATTAAGGAATTCCAACGTAGATTAAACCCTAAGCTTATGAAAGTGGTTAAGGAGGAAATTATTCGATGGTTGGATGCTAGATTTATCTACCCCATATCAGATAGTCAATGGGTAAGCCCTATTCAAGTAGTACCCAAGAAATCTAGTCTTACATTATCAAAAAATGAAAAGGGGGAAGAATTCCAAACTAGGCTACCAACTAAGTGGAGAGTATGCATTGATTATAGGAAACTAAATGCCTCTACCACCAAGGACTATTTCCCTTTCCCATTTATTGATCAAATCCTTGAGAAACTTGCTGGTAAAAAATACTTTTGTTTTCTTGATGGATATTCCGGTTATAATCAGGTAGCTATCAATCCTAATGATCAAGACAAAACAACTTTTACTTGCCCCTTTGGAACCTTTGCCTTCACTCGTATGCCATTTGGTTTATGCAATGCACCCGCCACATTTCAAAGGTGTATGACATCCCTTTTTTCTAAAATGATTGGTGAATTCTTAGAGGTTTTTATGGATGATTTTTCCGTTTTTGGCTCTACATTTGATCAATGCCTAGAACACCTCACTAAAGTTTTAAAAAGATGTATTGATTCTAAATTGGTTTTAAGTTGGGAGGAAAGCTATTTTATCGTCAAGGAGGGAATTGTCTTAGGACATGTTATTAATAAGCAAGGAATAAAAGTAGATAGTGCTAAGATTGAAGTCATTTCAAAATTACCCCCACCTACCAACCTAAAACAACTTAGGTCTTTCCTTGGACATGCTGGTTTCTATCGATGATTTATTAAAGATTTTTCAAAAATTTCAAAACCTTTGACTTCTCTCTTAATCGAAGACACAGAATTTGTCTTTTCTCAAGAATGCATACATGCTTTTAATTTTCTTAAAAAAGCCTTTACCGAAGCCACTATTTTAAAATCACCAACTTGGGGAGAACCTTTTGAAATTATGTGTGATGCATCTAATTTTTCAATGGGAGCTATTTTAGGACAAAAGATAGAAGGAAAACATGTAGTCATCTATTATGCTAGCAAAACCCTCAATGATGCCCAAATCAACTACACCACCATGGAGAAAGAATTACTTGCTGTTGTTTTTGCCTTAGAAAAATTTCGACCATACTTACTAGGCTCTAGAGTCATCATTTTTACCGACCATGCTGCCTTACGATATCTCATGAACAAAAAGGATTCCAAACCTCGGCTCATCCGTTGGATTTTATTACTTCAAGAATTTAACTTAGAAATCAAAGATAAAAGAGGTTTTGATAATGTAGTGGCCGACCATCTTTCTCGAATTCCCAGAGATATTTCTACCCCTTTAAATGATGCTTTTCTTGATAAACATCTCTTATGGATTGAAAACTCACCTCATCATCCATGGTATGCACACATCATCAATTATTTAGTGACTAACCAACTCCCATCCAACTAGAATAAACTTGAAAAAAATGTTTTCTTCAATAAAGTCCGGTATTACATATGGGATGACCCCTATCTCTTCAATCTTGGGCCGAATAATATTTTACGAAGATGTGTTGCAAAAGATGAACAAAAGAGCATCCTCCAAATGTGTCACAACTCACTAAGTGGAGGACACTATTCAGGGCCTAAGACAGCACATAAGGTATTACAAAGTGGTTTTTATTGGCCCTCCCTTTTTAAAGACTCACACTATTTTTATAAACATTGTTTAGAATGTCAAACATTATCCAATATAACACATAAGGACATGATGCCTTTACATCCAGTCCTATCCCTAGAACCCTTTGATATTTGGGGAATAGACTTTATGGGCCCATTTCCAAATTCTAATGGTTATGAATATATCTTAGTGGCTGTGGATTACTTCACTAAGTGGATAGAGGTGATACCCACTAGGACATGTGATCATAAAGTTGTATTGAGATTTCTTAAGTCAAACATCTTCTCTAGATTTGGATGCCCTAAAGCCATCATTAGTGATAATGGGTCACATTTCATCAATGCCCAATTTAGATCCCTCCTTAAACAAAATGGAGTAACCCATAAAGTGTCAACCCCTTACCATCCACAAGCTAATGGACAAGTAGAAGTCTCCAATAGAGAAATCAAGAAAATACTTCAATAGATTATAAGGATTGATAGGAAAGATTGAGCCCATAAACTTGATGATGCATTATAGGCTTATAGGACAGCCTACAAAGCACCCTTAGGAATGTCCCCCTATCAGTTAGTATTCGGCAAGGCATGCCATCTTCCCGTAGAAATAGAGCACAAGGCATATTAGGCCATTAAAGAAATCAATTGGGACTTAGATAAAGCCAGCCAAGCTAGACTCCTCCAATTAAGTGAATTAGAAGAGCTAAGAAATGAAGCCTACACAAGCTCTAAAATCTACAAAGAAAAAATGAAAGCTTATCATGATAAACATATCCGGAGGAAGAACTTTTACGAAGGACAAAAGGTATGGCTCTTTAATTCTCGCCTTAAAATTTTTCTTGGAAAACTGAGATCAAGATGGGATGGCCCATACATAATAATGAAAGTCCTCAATAATGGGGCCATCCAAGTCTACGATGGAAAGACGAACCACGCTTTTGTGGTCAATAGGCAAAGGCTCAAACCATATCTTCAGCATGAGCCCTCACCCACCAATGATAGCATCAATCTAACTGATTCATAACCATGCTTCAAAGTATGTTGAGCTTAAAGACGTTAAACAAAAGCACTTGGAGGAGACAACCTGCCACCATGATAAGAATCAAGGGAGACATCCACTAAGGGCACAGCAAAGCACTCCTCCATAAGGTATACCTCTCCTATTTTAAATTCTAAGCATCATTTAGGCATGTCATTGAGGCCAATGACACAACTTAGGGGAGGGGTGGCCCTTTTTGCATGAAAAAAAAAAAAAAAGAGAGAAATGAATTTCAACTCTAAATCCATGCAAAGAATGTAGTATATCACCAACCTAACTTTGATTCACCAAGAACATGCTCTCTTCCTTAGGGGATCCATTATAGATTTGGTATGATAAGGATGATCATGGATGGGTAGGAGGAGTGAAGTCGAAAGGGTGCCAATTTGTCCTCTAGACTAAAGATAGGGTGCTTCAGTCCTCTTAGGACTAGAGTCAAAAGTTCCACCCATTAGATGATATTAGATAAAGGAAGTCCAACCTATCCTAAACCCTTAGGCCTACTCATAGGACTACCTTTTCTTTGCCAAGTAACCTTAGAGTATATTACAATTTAAGACCTTGGTAGCTGAAAAATTATAGTGCAAAAAAAAAAAAAAAAAAAAAAAGAAGAAGAAGAAGAAGAAAAGAGAAAAGAGGAATGGGTAAAAGAGCAGGGTCAAAGAGCTCAAGTTTGAAGTCAAGTCAAATGTAAAAGCTCCTTAGAAAAGCCTTCAAAATTTTACAAATCCTCAACCTCCAATCCTTACAAGGCAAAAAGAGCAAGAAGTGTAGAAGCTCATAATCTGCCAACCCTACACCCATTAGCAATGACCAAAGGCATTTAGTATTCTTCAGTAGAAAGGGAGGACTAGGAGCTCTTGTGAGCACACTTAAGGGAATGGGTAGAGTTGATCTTGGACCACCATCGAGTATCATTTAGTAGACGAATGAGAATCAACACCCTAATGACTTAGGCATTCTTGAAAGAGTTTTGAGTACAACCAGACAACCTTAGATGCACATCCTTCATTCTCTATGTGACACTTAAACATATACTTAATCCTTAGTGCATTCCCAAAAGCAAGAGAGCATGACATTGTCGGCACTTAGTTAACCCCAAACTTATATAACTTTCATACATATTCATTGCTATGGGACTAGCAATGTTTAGGTCGGGGGGTGTGATGATGCATCATAATCACATATTAAGTACTATCATAATAAGATATTAATGTATTATCCACATACAAAATAAGCATAAAAACTACTCAATTCCATCCTTGGCATAGAAAAAATATAAGTCACTTAAATAAAGATAAAAGACTATAATTGTCTGACTAACACACGTCCAAGGAAAAATACCTTGAGAGTTTTTTTTATCACAGCCATTACAAAGCCCATTAAGAGATAATGGGCTTGCCTAAAGAAGACCCATGGGCCAACCCATGGCTGCCACATGGGCCAGCAAGGAGCCAAGAGAAAGGGGGCCCATGTGCTCCCTAACTGATTTGGCGCCCTCCCCTTCTTGGGCAGTGGGAGAGCATCTCCCCATGTGCAACAAACTTGGTGCCTCCCCTTGGCCAATGGGAAGGCTCCATGATTTCAAGGAAGGGGAGAACCAATGAGAGGCCTCCACATTCTCCCCTACCTCCTCTCTCTTCTAACTAATTTGGTGCCTTCTCTTTCCTTATTTTGGCGCTCAAATTGGTCTATAAATAGACCCCATTCTCATGAATGAGAGATCATCCTCTTTTAGTGCAACTCGTCTCCCTCTCTCCGTCGTCTTCCCTCTCTCTCTCGCCGTTCTCTCCCTCTCGTCGCGCTCTCTCTCTCTCCGTCGTCTTCTCCCCCTCTCGCCGTTCTCTCCTTCTCACCGTCCTCTTCTCTCTCATCATGCTCTCCCTCTCTCCGTCGTCTTCTCTCCCTCTCACCATTCTCTCCCTCTCGACTCGCTCTCCCTCTCTCTGTCGTCTTCTCCCCTTCTCTCTCGCCATTCTCTCCCTCTCGTCGTGCTCTTCCTCTCTCCATCGTCTTCTCTCCCTCTCGCCGTTCTCTTCTTCTCGCTGTCGTCTTCTCTCTCGTCACGCTCTCCCTCTCTCCGCCATCTTCTCTCCCTCTCGCCATTCTCTCCCTCTCGTTGCACTCTTCCTCTCTCCGTCGTCTTCTCTCCCGTCGTCTCTCCCTCTCTCCATCGTCTTCTCTCCCTCTCGTCGCGCTCTCCCTCTCTCCGTCGTCTTCTCTCCCTCTCGTCGCGCTCTCCCTCTCTCCGTCGTCTTCTCTCCCTCTCGTCGCGCTCTCCCTCTCTCCGTCGTCTTCTCTCCCTCTCACCATTCTCTCCCTCTCGTCGTTCTCTTCTTCTCGCCCTTGTCTTCTCTCGTCGCGCTCTCCCTCTCTCCCCCGTCTTCTCTCCCTCTCGCCGTTCTCTCCCTCTCTCCGTCGTCTTCCCTCTCTTTTGCCGTTCTCTCCCTCTTGTTGCACTCTTCCTCTCTCCATCGTCTTCTCGCCCTCTCACCATTCTCTTCTTCTCGCCGTCGTCTTCTCTCCCGTCGCGGTCTCCCTCTCTCTCCGTCGTCTCTCCCTCTTGTCGCACTCTCCCTCTATCTCCGTCGTCTTCTCTCCCGTCGCAGTCTCCCTCTCTCTCCGTCGTCTCTCCCTCTCATCACGGTCTCCCTCTCTCTCCATCGTCTCTCCCTCTTGTCACGATCTCCCTCTCTCTCCGTCGTCTCTCCCTCTCGTCACGCTCTCCCTCTATCTCCGTCGTCTTTTCTCCCGTCGCGCTCTCCCTCTCTCTCCATCAAATCTCTCTCTCGTCGCGGTCTCCTTCTCTCTTCATCGACTCTCTCTCTCGTTGTGTTATCTCCATCGTCTTTTCTCCCATCGCGCTCTCCCTCTCTCTTCGTCAAATCTCTCTCTCGTCGCGGTCTCCTTCTCTCTCCGTCAACTCTCTCTCTCATCGCACTCTCTCTCTCTCTCTCTCTCTCTCTCTCTCTCTCTCTCTCTCTCTCTCCTCCCTCGCTATCTCTCTCTTTCTCTCGCGTGTGCTCCCTCTCTCTCTTCCTCTCTCTCTCTCTCTCACTCACTTCTTTGAGTCCTCTTCCCTATTAGTGACAAGGGGTTAGAAATTTCAAGGATTGGGAGCTTTGATCTCCTCTCTCTTTGCTTCTTCTCACCCGCTTTCAGCCACCAAGCTCTTCTCATCTTGAAGTGACACAAGGTGGGGAGAACTAATTGGCCATAAAGGAGATTTACTTTCAAGCAATTTACATTTCAACATTTAAATTCTATTTATGTCTTTCTTTTTATGCTTCAATTTATTTTATAGAATAACCACAAATATCTCTCTTGAAGTCTTCTTAAACATTTATTGAATATCCACTTATATTTTATTGCAATTCGATGTTTGATTTCTCACTTCCTTGTGGATCGACTTGGACTCACCCTATATTAATTTCCTTTGAATTAAAGTCCAATATACAAATGTTATTTGATTAACTATTAATCCTATCGACAATTTTTGGTTCATCAAATGCCACCGCCTATCTAATTAGATCCCAAACTCAATACCTCTAGCAACTCAAACTCTGCCAACATGCTGAGGTTTTGTCACCATGGCTCCTCTACAGTGCTCCACCTACTGCCTAACAAATTGATCTTAAACACTTGATGTGACCACTGTTAGGATCGCAGCTTATACCAGACCTCCCCCAGCAGTCCTTTCCCTATTTTTTGTTGAGTGGCCCCAATCAAACAATGCTGAGCCGTTGGGGATGTTGAAAGCCTTGCTTGATCTCGAGCAAAGCCCTCCCCTTGTAATTGTGACACCCCCTCCCTTCGCATCCCAGACAAGACAATGACAACACCATGATGACGAGAACGATCATGAGACGTCCTAAGAGAACTCCCCAGTATGCCACTGCTAGAGCACCAGAAGTAGGAGCAGCGGAAGGAGAAGATGGAAAAGAACATGCTGTCTTTCTTCCTCAAACTGACAGCAGGCTCCCTCTTTATGGGCTTGTTGACTTGTCAAGGATCACCAGGGGGAGATTTTTGTTCATCCAACAGCATGTTCCACTCACTTGGTTGGGTGACGTCGCCATCCTTGACTGACTTGGTTGGTTCCTCCGTGGACAGGAAGGCACCATTGACCTCGTAAGTCGAGTATTATGGCTTGACTCTGATCACTGATTTGAAGCCATTCATTATTGTATCGCTAAATATTCATTTGTGTCAATCTGCATACAATTCGTTTTTTCTTCTAAAATACAGAGGAAATAATAAACCTTAGATGAGGGTAGAGGGTGGTTCATCTCGGCTTCTATCCTAGTCTAATATCTCCCTACTTCGTTAGAGCGTCTGTTGCTTACGTATTATCTGTCTCTCTCTCCCTAGAACTAGACACGATGAGTTCTGCATTGTCTCTTGCGTATTATCTTGGAAAAAATATAATGATGCATTTATCTTGGAAAAATGGTACTCAAATGTCTTTCGAGTGGAGGATTGAGAATCCTTGGCAATGTGGTTACACTGCAGGAGATTTTCAGCTTAGTTTATTACGATCATGCTCCTATTTGCAATTTTATTTTATTTTGCAGGAATCTCTTCATTACAGAGAGATTGCCACTTGAGAGAGATCTTGTTGGTTCGTGCAAATTAGGCTTCCCAAACCTTTGCTAGTAAAATTCACACTCTAAGAAGCTGGAAGCGAGAAACATGGTTAATTTATCGGTCAACCAAAACGAACAAAGAGAACGAACTGTGCTTCATTGGGGCTTTCTATAAATTATAATAAATCTGCAGAATTCTAAATTTCCTTCTTCTGGAAAATTAAAATATTCAGGCTATAAGAAATTAAATAATTTAATAAAAATTTCATAAGAATAATATTTAAATGAAATATCTTTGAGGAAATATAATCTATAATCCATTAGTAGTTTACATTCTATCTGACTACATTGGGTATTATTAATATGGTATTTATTATCATTGTATCTGATTAGCATACAATAATTAGGTAGTATCATCCACACAGCTAAGAAAGGGATCACCACCTTTATAAGGAATGAACAAGTTTTATAAATGGAAATCAACGATGTCCCCCACCAATTTGTGAGGGACATTATTAAGCCATAAACCTATTTTTCGACTTCTAGGACGAAGCACTATTAATAGGTGGCGGCACTTTCTTCTTTCATAATGGCAACAGCCACTTCCTTACAAGCTCTTTTTGCCTCTCATTTCAAAAACCTGATCCACTAAAGAGAGGCTCCTATTGACCATATTGGATTAGCCCACTTTCACAAGAATAGGGTCCGCACCTAACAAAGGCAGAGGGCCACATGTTTATTTGAACTTTGGTCCATAAAATGAGCTGTTTGTTTGTCAAGTCCGCACTCCCATGACTGTTTCGGGTAAAAGCCTACTCTAAGACTAGAGAAAATGATGTAGGACAAGTATGATAACTATGATAGACTCGAAGTGGATTGACTAAAGGTGATATATGATTGATAAATCAAGCTACAAATCACATCATCGATTCAAACCTTTAAATCTGGAGAAAATAATGATGGTGCAGCCCCATTCCTCGACCGAGAGGGGGAGTATTATCTTACAACGACCGCGATAAATAAAGCTCCAAATTCAAAATCTCAGATGGTTGACCATGAGAAAACATAAATCTATTAAATTAAATCCGATGGCAGTGGAAAAACACAAGAAAAATACTAGATGATATAATATAAGTCACCAAATAGTGGAAAGAGGACCTTCGGGCACTAGTACAGCACAATGAGCATAGGCAGAGGAAGAACGGTGATTGGAAACTCTTTAGCGAGGTCTTCGTGGATCCAACTGCATGGTCAGTTGGTGGGGAGTCAAGGGGGTAGCCGCCCCCTTACAGGGTTCGGGGCAGCATCCCGAAACCAAAACAGATGATGGTTCTGCGTGTCTTGTTGATGGAGGAGTCTTCTCTGTGTGCGTGGGCAGTGGACGCATGAATACGCCAGCTGCACACAATCGGAGGAGGACCTCACATGGGACGTTGACCGTGAAGAGTCAGGGAAGATGATGTCCGCGAGTGACAGGCGACGTCCGCGGGCAGCAGGCGATGCCTGCGGCCGGTAGGCGGCGTCCGCGGGAGGCAGACGAGTCCGTGGACGGCAGAGGAGTCCGCGGGTGGTAGGTGACGTTGTGGGCGGGTCGATGGCCGGAAGGCGACGTTCGTGATCAGCAGTAGACGTCCACGGCGGCAGAAGACGTCCGTGGCGGCAAGAGACGTCCACGGTGGTAGGACGCGTCCGCGGCGGCAGGACACGTCCACGGCGGCAGGATACGTCCGCGGCCGGAGGAGACATCCGCGGTGGCAGAAAATGTTCGCGGACGAGGGGGGGAGTTCACGGAAACCAGGCAACGGGCACTCGTCAGGAGGACGGGGGGGAGGAAGGTTGCGTCTCAGCGGTGGCGGCGGTGGCGGCGGCGGCGGCGGTTCGACGGCAGCAGCGGCGGCGGCTGAGAGGAAACCTAGGGTAAACTCTGAAAATAACGTTTTAACTTCCAAAATTCAGCAAAAGAGTCGATTACACCGCTGACTCTATTTATAGGTTTCACAATAAAAGAAAATTAACTTAAAAGAAACCCTAAAAATAAATAAAATTCGGATCTAAGATCCTAGGTTGGCGCTGATGATGTGGCATGCCACCTATGCTGGTCATCTCCCCTTATGGTGGTGCCACCTCTTCACATGATGGGCTGGGATGTTTGCCCCACCAGAAAATGCCGTTCCTGCTATTGAAGAACGCAATAAATAGCAAAGGCCTGGGTCCCAGCATCTCTAGTCTGGTCAAAAACGTTGACCGGGACTTCAAAGACTGTTTGTTCTTAGGCGTCGTCAATGCGTGCGCTGTCCCTTTTTCTTTTTGGCCTACACCGGCCTATCTGGCTGAAGAACAGTTGGGTGGCGAGACGAGGATCGGGGTTTCCACAAGCTGCCGCGCCGCGGGAAAGCTGTGATGATGTAGGGTGTTGCTTTCGACTTGCCCGGGGGAAAAGGGTGATGGGAGTCGATCAAAAGTTCAGGAATAGTTGCCGTATTCGGCATAGGATCATAATGATTCGATAAAGACACCGAACCTGTCTTGCGGATAACTCTCTTCATTCCCTCCATATTCGGTTCAATACTACTCTGCATGCCCATGGTAGGTTATAATATCACGTCGTAAAGAGGAAGGCACGCTTCAACAAACGGTATACTGCAAAGTTTTGGTGTTAGAAAGGACAATATGCTGAATGTATAGCGTGAAGCTATTTTGAACCGCTTGAAAGCACTCCCGTGGGTAAACGGGAACCAGACTCCACGAACCCGAGGAAGGGCTGCAAGCCGTTTTAGACTTTCTTCATGGGCTCATGATAGGACAGACTCTCTCGTGGAGGAGGAAAAAACAAAGAGAAGAGTTGGGAGCAGTGTCCATAAAGCTGTTCATGGGGGCTGCAGGTTCTGCTTCTGCTGAAACAGCAACAGGCTGGCAGTCTGTTTTGGACATAGACAAAATCTCAGATGAGAGGGCATTTTCCACCATCTTTAAGTGTGAGAGTTGGCTTCAGGGAGTATCTTGTACGTAAACATTCCTCATAACTGGCTCAATCACCATCACCAGCTTCAAGCCGTCATGACAAGCTTTAGACTTGTTCTAACCCCGGTCCTTTTCAATGGATCTGTCAAAGTATTGTCCCTTTCAACCCGCCGAATCTTCATTTTCTCAGCTTTGAACCTGTCGATCTGCAAGAAAGGCATGACATGTCGAGTAAGGATAGTCTTGCGATCATGGTATACGTTCAGAGCCCAAACTGAAAATTTTTTGAGTTTCTCCTGCAAAGCAGTTGCACTGAGAGCGCATTCTCAGTTATGTTATTTTACAGGAGTCTCTTCGTTACAGAAAAATAGCCAACTGGAAGCGATCTTGCTGGAAGTTCCAACTCTATCGCACTGGACATGAGAAAGATTATAATTCTGTCCTCACAGGTTGGGACGAGGGGAAAGAGTAGTATCACGCTCCTAACCCTACCTCCAAAGTCTCTTCATGAGATTTTCTACTCAGTTTCTGAGGGAATTCAGTGCTTGTTGACGACTTCTCGATCTCTATTTTTCTATGTTTTCTTCGCAGGCTTTAATAAGTCCCTTTTCCTCCCGTCCAGTCACAATCACCTTCACACAAAGAGTGAGAGAGAGTTTGAGAGAGGGAGGGGGAGAGAGAGAGAGAGAGAGAGAGAGAGAGGGGGGCGGAAGACAGATAGCGCCCGAGAGAGAGCAGGAGAGAGGGAACGGGAAGCCACAGAGAGAGAACAGCACAAGAGAGAGAGAGAGAGAGAGAGGAGAGGAACGAAAGAGAGGAGGAAAGAGAGCAAAAGAGAGAGGAGAGTCTGTGGCCACTATCTCCCTCCATATCGGTATTTTGACTGAACGAGAGACTACAACGAGTCTGTGTGATGCTAGATAACTAAGGGTAGCCATGTAAGTTGACTAAGGGTAATTTATGAATAAACAAATCAAGCCACAGAACCACACGATCGATTCAAACCCTTAAATCTAAGGAAAATAGTGATGGTATGGCCCCATTCCTCGTTGAGGGAAAGAGTATTATCTTACAACCACTGCAATAAACAAAACTTCAAATTTAAAATCTCCAATGTTTGACCACGTGAAGATAGAAATATATTATATTAAATTTTTTGGTGATAGAAAACACACAAGAAAACACACAACAAAATAATAGATGAAATAATACGAATCACCAAAGGGTGAAGAAAAGACCTTTAGTGTTAGTGCAGCGTAATGGGGTAGTGCAATGAGCCTCGAGTTACTTAGGATGGCAAAGGATGGGGACTGAAAACCCCTCTGATCAATCTTCACTCTTAGATCAAGCTCTTTGGCAAGGTGATCACAGATCATCTTAGACTGATGGCCAATTTCATGTGCGCTCTTGATGGAGGACTTCGATGTTTCCATGGCTTGATGAATGGCTAGGTGAATCATCACGTTCAAGTGGTGGAGGGTGCAAAAACAACCAGAAGGAGGGATCTTGTGAAGGTGTTTACCATGAGGAGTTGTGGATGGTGATGTATGTGGGTGGTGGGTGATGATACATAAGGGGTGGCAGATGGTGCAACCAGAAACAAGGGAACCTAGATGATCATCCTGAATGGCTGATCACTGGAGAAGGGGAGTCGTGCCCTCATAGCTAGCAGATGGGTGCCGAAGGGGTTGCCTCTCAATGGCAGTGGTGGCAGTGGTAGTTATGAATGGTGGCAGCGGCAACAATTGAAAGGAAACTTGAGAGTGAATTTTGAGAACAATACTTAATTTCCAAAATTCACCAAACATTCCATTATAGTGTTGACCCTATTTATAGGTTTAATATTTATTAAAGGAAATCAAAAGAAGTGAAAATCCTAATAATGGATAAAATTAGGATGCTAGAACCTAAGTTGGTGATGACAATATGGCATTATCCCTATGCTGGCCATCTCCTTTGGTGGTGGTGCCATCCCTTCAAATAGTGGGGCTGTGACATTTGCCCCACCACTGTGGGTACTGAGTACCGGAGTCCCCAATCATCTAGTTGATTGGCACTACCATCCTTAACTAGTAGCAATGTGCCCTTCGTAGACTAGACAATGTCATTGGGTTCCTTCGTGAGGTACTATAATGGCTTTCCTCTGTTCATTGATTTGAAGCCTTTCATTTTTATTTTGCTAAAGGTTAAACTCATGTAAATCTGTATACAATTCATTTTTTTTCCAAACTCTAGTAATACACTTTTGAGGAGGGTAACACGGGACATCTTGGCTTCCATCTTCATCTAATATCAACCTTTCGTTGGAGCACTTTTCACTCTCTCTCTCTCTCTCTCTCTCTCTCTCTCTCTCTCTCTCTGTGTGCAGATTGAGAGTAATTGACCCAGATTCGTCCAGCAGCACCACGTCAGCACAAATGACCCTTCAATAGTAACTACCTCTCTTATTAGAATTTTAATCATTTTTTTCTCTTTTCTTCTTCCCTGGTTTGTAAATAGAATTCCTCCATGTAAGAAAAGATCATTTTGGAAGAAGAATTTTACTTCATCAGCTTGTAAAGCTGACTAATGTTAGTTATAAGAACCTTGTACTCTCAATTGGAGTTAGTTGTGAGGACTAATTACCTCCCCTTCTCCCACTTCATGCCCCTCTTCTCTCCTCCCCTTTTCCTTCCTCCCTTTTCTACTCATATCTAAAGAGGGTTTTCTGATCTTTCTCAAAAATTCCATCAAGTTCTCCTGCAATAATCCAAGTGGAACTCAAGACCAAACAGTATTGACTACCCTTTAGTTGACCCAGTATCACTCCTTCTCTACTTGTGTGTTTCTAATAGTTCACATTTCTCTAGTCAATTGAGAGATTATGTTAGCCACTAATTTGATACACCATTGATCCCTCACCATGCAATAATTTTATCTGATAAATAAGAAGTCAAATACCCTACTATGAGCTTTTCGTAGACTACTAGATCCAAATTCTCCATTCTAGTGGATGAGGGTAAACTCTTTATGAATCATCCTTAAAAATTGTCTTATCCTCTACAAATTTCATTTAGTTTGTTGCACATTTTAAATCTCATATACATCTCTCTCTCTCTCTCTCTCTCTCTCTCTCTCTCTCCCACCATCTTTCCCTCCTTTCCTCCCTTTTTTTCTTCATCTCTCTAGAACACATCCCAAATGGTGAGTTTTGAATGGTCTGTCCCATGGATGAGGCTAGTTTGCTGGATTTAATCTCAATTTAGACAAACTACATATGAATGGTATATTGATGTGGGATTGGTGGTTGATCCACCCTACAGTGAAGAGGGGAAATGCATCAATATGGGGTAGGGTTCTACACGCAGCTATTGAGACCAATTCGACTAAATGCAAGCAGGTGCTGACGAGCAGAAACACCTACGAACGCTCGTCGGGGTGTCGCCAAGGGCACTGGTGCAGGGTGGTCTTCCATGTCCACGTCCATGTCTGAAGGTGAGGGCCTAGTGCTGTCCATGCAGCTCAGCCACCTGAGCTCAACGACCAACATGTCATGTCTTGCACATGTGCATGTGAGAACTCGCACCACAGTGAGGCCCATCCCATCCCACTTAGCTAGGCCCAATGGTGGTGGAGCAGGTGCTGGATGGTTTTTTACTGTGCAGGGTAAGGACTGAACTGAGAGGGGATAAGGGTTAACCTGTGGGCCAAAGCCCAATTGGTTGTGGCTGAGCAGGAGGAACTTCGTACAGAAGCAGGGTCGACAGTAGTAGGTCAGTGCGAGTCCCTACAGTGGTGACAAGCATCACTACAGTGGGATAGCTGACCTCCTGCTGCTCGGGGTGACGTCGGTAGACACACAAACAAGGGCGTTGCTGGGATACGGGCTTGCACCCTGAAGGTTGCTCCAAGTAGGGCATTCAGCACATGCGCAGCACGCTGTTGGCACTTGGGGAGGGCATGTGACAGCAGCACCCGATGAATGCTGGATATGATTGGGGGTGGGGGCACGGCCGACTGACCCAAGGCGTGCAGGCAGGATCCCTGGTCAGACTTGGTGGTTGACTTTGTGGGCTAATGCGGCGGCAGCACATGAGAAGGCTTGTGGGGCTCGCAGGCACGACAACTACAGCCCGTCAGGGCATGGAGTGCGAGTGTCAGACACAGAGCAAGTGCACGGAAAGGGCATGCCATGGGCAGTCGTGTAGGATCAGCATGCAGGCAGTGGCATAGTGGGCAACCCATGGCCTGCTAGTAGCGTTGACGGTCGGATGGTGCCCTCCTCCCCTCAGGCTCCCTCTCTCTCTTCCTCTCTAAGAGAAACTCAACAAAACACGTCTAATTCATGAATGGCTCCCTTTTGGCTGTGGCTCTCCACCCCCTTATATAGGGGCCCACATGGGCCAAGGGTGGAGAACCACACAAGAGACTAAAAATGCCAAAACCCCCCCCCCCCCACCCCCAATAATACACATAGAGTCCTAGGTGGGTCCTCCTCTCTATTGGGCCTAGACGAGGATGGCCCAAAAGAGAAGGGGTAAGGGAAAGAAAGACACTAACTCCTCCAATTGGGCACCATCCAATTGGAAAGAAAGCAAAAGGAAGTGGGCCTTCCCATCCTGCCATAGACTTGACATAGGCCCTAGGGATGGGAGGCCCCCACATGTGGCAAGGCAAAGGACCTCGGCAGTTCATGGATACGGGAAAATGAATGATGAAGGAAAAAAAAAATATAGGATGGGAGAATGTAAGGCCCTTCATGTGGTATGACAGAATCTGGGGTCCTTCGTCCTCGCTCGGGCTCCACAATCCGGTTGAAAATGTGGGGGTAGGGTCTCCTCCATCACCTTGAGCTCGTGTTGTGGTGGCAAGGGGTCCCATTCACCACCATATATGTGAAAGATCTAGAGGCTAGTCAAAATACCAAGAGGGGGGATGAATTGGTATTTTAGAAATCTAGAAGTTTATTCCCAGATGCTAGATGTGTCAACACAGCTCTACATGATTATTTATGCACATGATGACTTTCTCTCTCTTCCAATGGGATCTCACTATGAGGCAAAAGCTCTTTATACTAGTTCGCCCCTCACCTAGTTACTTCTAGTCCAAAATGATCTTTCCTACTAGTATTTCACTATTTTTCTCATAAATACTTACTGATTTTAACAAGATCAGCAGCCCAAACACCTTAAGTTCGACCTCTACAGAGATCAAGCCCCTTCCAAACCAAACAAGGCTTAGAACACATCATATCTTTGCCCAAACTCACTCTCTATTCACCACCCAATTATCTTAGGGCCTGATGGAGAGCCTCTTTGGAAGATTTAAGTTTTATCTTGATCACCAATCATTGATGAAGATACATGATGTAGTGTGCTCGTAGTTGAAGCTCAACGTTGATGAATCTTGATTGTAAAAGAGATTTTTTATTTTTTATTAAAATAAAATTATTTTTGTTAATCTCCTTTGCTTCCTTTACTTGTAGGGCATCATTCTCCAATGGATTTATATTATTTTCTCGAGAGATAAAGTCGAAAGGTCAATTTGAATACTTACTGTTTTGCAAAATGTACGGTAGTGACCTTTGACCATTGTGAATTCATTATCATTCTATTATCTAATCTATTCGATTTGAAATTTGAACTGAAGATTTCATAGACAAACAACTTTCTTGTTGACTTTATTTTCAGATTTGAATGATAAGTTAGTTATTTTCTCCACGTAAGCAATTGACATCTCATCATCTAGATGTTCAGTTCGAGACTCATAAGAGCTCATTTGATATTTCGAACCTTTTTTATTTTTTTTAATGATGCACGTGACTAATAAATAATAGCTCTACTTAAATAGTTAAATAATCATGAATAAATAAATTAAAAATATAACCATCACTTACTTATTAAATATTTTTTTTTAAGAAATATTTATTCATTTGTGGCGCTTCACCTATTCATGATTTCACTCAACCTCAAGGTTAGTCATAATGTCACAACATAAACAATATATTAACTTACATGAAACCCATGAGTCATTAATCATAATCTTGTGAATAATTTCAATTATGAATTATATATTTTCTCCTATATTTCTAATATCAAAACCTATGCCCAAGGGCATCAGTAATATGATGAGCCTATCATTGAGTTAATCTCACTTGAAGTGATTCACCTAAGTTTCGGTGTTTAAGATTACATCATTATATATAATTATGTTCATAAATATAAATATGTACAGAGACTAGATCTATTCTTAATATCATCACTTGTAAGGACATAGAATCAAACTACCCTCTGGCTGTAAAGAAGGGGTCATGGTCCTTGGGTCACACATCATGAGTCACTCTTTGGGCATCCCATCACTCTAGGGGTAAGGCTTGGACTCCTTTGTGTTGATCCAAAAGGTCATCCACAACCTTTGAATGGATCCAGGTATGATCTTTTCATCATTCATCTTCATTTTATTTTTTCATTTTCCCTTTATCAATAACAGATTCATGTTTCAGATCTAATATACTTTTGAGCAATTGGAAGTGTATTTAATTCGGAAAAATGATACCAAAAACTTTTATAGGTTGAAGATGTAGACTCTTCGGCAAAGCGCTTGTACTGCATTAAAGGATCAAGCTGCAAGATTCCAGGTCAACTTGACTTGGTACTGATTTCGGGTAACCATAGAAAAGGAAGGGACGAAAGATGATTTACTTCATGGGCGAGGTCTCTAGTTCAAGTCCAGGATGGCCCAGCGGCGCCAGGGAAAAGAATAGAAGAAGCATCTGACTCCTTCATGCATGCTCCACTTGGCTCGGGGGGATAATCATGATTCTGGAACCAACTAGCAGTTGATGGAAGCGGCTAAGTCGGAACAGTGGCATGGCAACAAGGAGGCTTCACCCGATCCAGTGGATCACTATAGAAGATTCTAGAAGCAAGCTTTGCTACCTTCACTTGCTCATTAACTCGCAGCTTCGCCAGAAGCTACTAGTCACATCCTTTCCTCCTCCTTCAGATGCTTAGCCAAAAGCGACGAAGGAGGAGAGCTGCGGCGGGTTACCGGAGAGGAGGGGACAACGTCAGAAGCTTCTTATTTATAATACCTTGCTCAATCTTCTTTCCTTTTCCGAATGAGAGTAGCAAGCCAGAGTGTGCTTCTACGCGGAAACGAAAGCCTTCGAGAACATTAGACAGGGAAGAAAGGGGAGAAAGTCAAGAAAAATCCTATTTCGGTAAGACTTCATCTGCGGTCCCCACTTTTTTTATTATAGTTGTTGTAATGAATGACGTTTTATCTTGGTCTTCCTCTGCCATCAACATCTGGTTATATCCTGAGAATCCATCCATGGATGCATTTTTAGCTTAGTTACACTTTCGCTCTCTTTGTCTGTCTCATTTTCGAACCATGGCCCATAAGTAGAGGGGCCTACTGGCCATTTTGAATGGCCCACTTTCACACGAAAATCGTACATACCCAATAAAGGCAGAGGACGGTGTGTTTCTTTCAGATCCGCTCCGCGAGAATGAGCCGTTAGTTTCTCAAGTTCGCGCGTCCGTCTCGCGTGTGAAGGTGAACCTTAACCGACTGATGCCCTGAGTCTATTGTCGTCGAAAAGCCAGAATTATAAATTGGGCTTATAAGCATGGTCGGGGATCATCTCTTCTTCTGCTGGATACTCTGGAAGATTTCAAAAATAAAACGCAGTATGATATCTAATCAGATTATAGAACGACTCCATGATAGCCTGTGACTAAAATTCCGTATAACTAAAGGCCTGTGGCATAGAACATTGGGTAAGCAGTTCCTAGTTATTTGTGGCAGCATTGAGATGAGTCACTGTGCGGGCGTAGTTAGGGTCGCGATACACCATGGGGAAAATTCCATGAATACAATTATATGATAAATCAATATAATATTCATGAGAGGATATATGAGGACTAGGTAAGCGAAGCTGACCGTGAAGTTTGTTGCCTTTCCAGATTTATGAATGTCATGCTCAGGAATGGGAAGAGTGAGAGGGGATATAACCGTGGGTTGGAAGTCACCAACATACGTAGATAGTATAGTCTGTTGTGGATCACGAAGAAGCTAGGGAATCTGCTGCCAATAAAGAGAAGGAACATGACACCATCATGGTCGTTAGTCTGAGGAGAAGAGTGAACCAGTTTTGATATCTAGACCATAGTTCGAGTAAATGCATGCATCTCCAGTTCCTAAATGTTGGCGAAGAGTGAGAACTCTGGAGTGCCTTCTAATCGATCGTCTCTGAGACAACCATGTGGTAAGGGGTTAGGTTGGCGCTGATGGAAAGGGATGATCACATCGAGCTGGGTACCCTCGAAGTGAACGTGTTTGAGATGATGAAGGTTACCTATCTTGAAAGGGATCTTTCCTTCATAATGTTGTGCAATAGCTCTCAATGGATAAGGGAGTAGGAGATGCACAATTGTTGAAGTAATTGGGCTTGGTCATGCTTCCCCTTCTCCTTAACCCTTTCAGACGTCATGCATGCACCCCACGCTGCTTTAAACCTTTTATCCAGCACTCAACTCACCGTCCCTTAAATGTCGTGTCCTTTCTACGGTACCTAAGATCTCCAAGGATTTAATGAAAAACTTTATCCCAAAATGGAGAGCCTTAATCCAGAAGTTCGCTCTGATGGCATATTGAGAAGAGAAGAGAGAGAAAGAGAATAGAATAGTAATGAGGCGGACCAACAACAACATAATTCATAGGGATTTATACATAAACCCTAGAGACGAAAATACCCTCTAACTAAGATCTAATGGATCAGGCCTAATTAACCTATCATATGTATTTGGGCCCAGTCCAATTACTTCAACAACAATTATGTGGAATGGTTCCCTAGAACTGGTTAATGGACCGGGGAGTGCAACTTGCTGAATCCAAGGGATCCGAGAGGTCATGCTGCAGGGCCTCATTTTGTGGAAGATCTCCATGTGAACGGTGTCCTTCTTCCTTCTCCCCGGCACTCCGCAACTTTGGAGTACTGATCAGGGCACACTAAGTCGTGAGGCTACTTCAATGCCCTTTCTTTTTGTGTCTTAAGATGTCAGAGCGAAAGGGGAAGGCTTAACATCAGACCAGCACCCAATCGACGGGGCCCTGACTTAATTGATGGCCTGTTCAGCGAATCGCCGTAATAATCATCATTATGAAGAATACTAACTATGGCAGACCCAACGAGCCGTATGGTCCGGGGCATACCGTGGCCTGTCACACTGCGCATCCTCTCTCGTTGTTCGCAGTCCTGCGGATTACCATGTCCTCCGAGTCAGTGGCCTCCATCAGCTTTTGACCATCATCTTCTCAAGGGTATCTGATCCCTGGCGGGCGTCGATATGCAAACACGACGGCTTCTCGTTGGCCCCACGATGATCTGTCGACGAGCTGGTGCTGTTTACTGCGTTTATAGACGAGGCAAACGATTATTCCAACGTGACTGGCGAGTTGACTCATTATAAGATCGTGACATCATTGAGGATACACCTTCGGCCATTGCAACTAATGGGCCGTCATAAAAATGGACGGTGTAACGCAGCAATACATATAAATATGGGGCATTAAATGAAAAAAAAAGTCTTAGCGCTTTGCATTGTGATCTCCAGAACCCTGAAAACTTTCCCTTTGAATTCTACGCAGTCCAAGAAACATCAGGAGTTATTTCCACGGAGATTTTTCATGAACTTGTGGCCGTAATGATGTCTCGCACAGTCTAATTGAGCTGGAGTAGCTCACACATCCAAGACGTAGGACCTTCTGGCTAGCCCTCTGTGTCATCCACCCAATTCCCTTTCAGGGAGAAAATCTAAGAGTATAATTTCTTTCTGGTTTTATCGTGCCTTTTGACTCAGTTGAGTTGATTCAAGTCAATACAGAAAATAGCTTATTGCGTTTAAGCCTATTATTTTTTTGGCCTTTGTTTATCTATTATATAAACTATCATAATATCTTACTTTGTGCTAAATACCTCCTAGTGAGCTAGCAATAAATTAACTCTCAAACTAGTTGATGAAATCAAATTACATCCAGTACATCTCTCATAACGGTCTCAAGTTAAGCAGTGGCCCCTAGGTATATTGACCGTCTTGCAGTTTCAAGAAGATTAGTCGCAACCATTGGTGTCTGATTAAAAGGACGAGTATCTCATAAACCCTAGTTGATAAATTACCTTAATCAGATGTAAATTTTTTATGCCCAGTTGACTGTGCATCACAATCTTTACTAATAGCTTATGTATTCGTATTTCCTAAATAATCAAACATAGAAAAGTTAACTATAAATATCTTATCTATGCTTAAAAGAGGGAAGTCAACTATAGTTTGATCCACCAGATGTGGTTCTTTGAGGTAATAATAAGTAATTCATCAGTTGGCATTTGGTAAGATACATTCCTCCAATTCTATGAGAACTGATAAGAACTTTGATGGAGTAAGAATTAGCAATGACCTTTTGAACGAATGTTCCCCGGAGTCCAAACTAGGGATCACCATGAACAAAATCAGTTAAAAACTTCTAAATTAAGAAGTTAACAGTTCACATGCAAATGTTCTATGTTATTCCAGGCGAGTATTGTGCGAGTTTTCAAAGATTCCGTAGGTACATGTCGTAGAAACCATCAATGACTTTGAAATACTTCATCCTCCACCTTAGACTGAAGAAAAGGCCAGCAAGATATCCCCAAAAACTCCAAGAAAAGAAGACGACACAAAATATGTAAAATAAGACATCCTCCAATCGTCTGGTGTCATTTCTGCTCGCATTTGTTATCTCCACGTCGGAGAAGCAATCCTTTTTAAGTGGCCGTCCACATAACCCTGGATTACCTTCGAAATTTTCCTCCGTAAAAGTTGAGAGCTGTTTAATAAAGGGGATAGTACCAGACAAATTGTTGAAAGCAAGGCTTAAATAACTAAGAGAACTGAGTTGAACCATTTCCTTGGGAATGGTACCACTGAGTCTATTGTGAGAGAGATCTAAGCTTTCCAACTTGTCCATATTTGCTATAGAGACGGGTATAGAGCCTTGGATCCGATTTCTCGATAAGGCCAATGTACGAAGCCCTTTCAAATCTCCAATTTCTGATGGAATAACACCATGAATCTTGTTCTCTGATAAATCAAGGATAGTCACCTTGAAAAGAATATCAGATGTGTAATTCAATAGGAGCTTCTTTGAAAAGAACTTCAGAAGTGGGTCTGCAATGCCGCTATCTAGCCATATTTCATCATTAAGCTCGATGCTCGAGTTCCAGGAAGAAATATTCTGAAGACAACGTGGAATTTCTCCTGACAGGTTGTTTTGATGAAGATCTAATATTCGTATGTTTCGCAGTTGACACAAAGTTCTTGGTATGTATCCTTCAATACGATTTTCGTTCATGGAAAGTATTCTCAAGTATGGGAGAAGAGGTAGGCCTTGAGAGAAATTTTCTGTGAACTGATTTTTTGCTGCATAAATGATAGAAAGAAGAGAAGAGTTGGCCAGCCTTGGGAGAAGTGACCCTGTGAATCTGTTGTTATTGACAATCAAGATTGCTAGTTTTGGCATAAAAGCATCAACTGGGAGCATCTCCCCCTGGAGCTCGTTGTAAGCCACACTTAAATAAAACAGTAAATTCTGATTCCTTGTAAAAGCATGGGGCAGCTCACCGGATAAACGATTGTAACTTAGATCTATTAGAACCAGCTGTCTGTTAGCCAAGGATGGGGGAATCTGTCCTTCCAATTTGTTTCCGGCAATCCTAAGAATATTCAACTTTGGGAAAGAAAGGGCAATACTCTCAGGTAGTGGTCCACTGATAAGGTTATTCGTTAAATTGATTTCGTAAGCACTGTCAGAAGCATTTCGGCAAGGCACATCAAGCAAGCCAGAAATATTGTTGCTTCTGAGATCTAGAGAACCCAAACTGGAGTTGCAGAAGAGACCAATGGGCGGGGTCCCTGTGATCGAGGCGTCCCTGAGAAACAAAATTTTCATCGCTCTCTGGCCGCATAGAAAGGTAGGGACACTCCGACCGGTGAAATTATTAACGGTGCAATAACGTATGGACAAGAAAGAGAGCTGGAAGGAAGGAACCCAAGAAGCAGGGCTTTCGGTGTCGACATCAAATTTTTCCCCGGAGGAGATGTCTACTTCTTTGAGCTTGGAAAGGTTGGCTAAAGCTGAGAACTTGAAGGTACCTTCCAGCTCATTGCTGTTGATTTCTAGAGTGCCCAGGTTGGTTAGATTATGGAAAATGGAAGAAGGGATGGTCCCAGTCAGATTCCTACCCCCAAGCTTCAGAAATTCGAGCTTGTGCAGATTTTCGAGGCAAGCCGGGATGCTGCCAGAGTTGGTGTCGTAGGATAGCTGGAGCTGCGTCAGGGACTGCATGCTGCACACCCAGGGGGCGTAGTCACCGTGGAACTGGTTGTCGAATAAACTGAGAAGCGTCAAGGAGTGAAAGCTGCCGAAACAGGGAGGAACGACGCCTTGCAAGCGGTTAAAGGCTAAATGGAGCTCTGCCAAGGCGCTCAGGTCGCACAGGCACGGTGGGAGTGGACCCGTCAGGTCGTTGAAGGACAGATCTAGAATCTTCAGCTTCTTCAGGCCGCAGACAGCTGCGCGACACAAAAGAAAACAGAGCAAGGAGAAAGTTCTTTACGAAATGATTCGATGAGAGGGATAAGTCGTCCAATACTTCCACTTGCGTTGACTAATCTCAACGCTGTTATGGCTAAAAAGGAAAGAAATGGACGAACCCGTTATTTGTCTTGATTGGGGAGAGTTAACTTACCCTGTGGAATCTCACCGCCCATGAGATTGAGCCCCAAATTCAGAATCTCGAGGTGCCCAAACTCCGCCAACATGGTGAGGTTCGGGTTCCATGTCTCCTTTTTCTCAAGGCTCCATATCTCGCCGTAAAAATCGATCTTGACCACGCGAGCGGTGAGGGGATCGCAGGCGATACCTCTCCACCGGCAGCAGTCGTCTAGTGTTGAGTTGCCCCAGTCCTGCAACGCCGAGGCGTCAAATTTGTTCATGGACGCCTTGATATCGAGCAAAGCCCTCCGCTCCTTGACGAGACAACCCATCACTTCGAACGCAGACGAGGCTACGATGAGGAGAACCAGGATCAGAATCAGTCTTCCGGGGAAGACACCCCGTAAGGTCCTAGCGGCACCAGGGGGAGAGGAAATCATATTTCTTCCTCAAATTCTCACCAGCAGGCTCTCTCTCTTTGTGGGCTTGTTGATTCGGCGAGACAAGCGAATGCGGAGCTTTATAGCCTTGCAGCAGCGCTGCGACAGCGTGGGTGGACTGGGGGAGCGGAAGGCCGAGGGTGGCGGTGCGGTTCTCAATCAAGGATTAAATAAGCCTGATAAATGGGCGGCACTGGGTTGTCTGCTGAAGTCCTAGTGGTCATTGACTGAAACACTCTGAAGTGGGTGGGGGCGAATCAATTTCTGGGACCACAATCTTGATGATGCAAGAATCCAAAGTCGAGAGAGAGAGAAGAGAGAGAAAGTGAGCGACTAAGACGAGACAAGAAAGGAGGCAAGCATAAAGGGTTGACTGGTTCAGGTGAAAGTCCACTCGACGATCCGAAAAAGTGCAGGTCCTACGATTGAAGAACGGGATAAATAACAAAGCCCTGGGCCCCAGCATCTCTAGTCTGGTCAGAAACGTGGGCCCTTTCTTTCTGGCCTACACCAGACTATCAGGCTGAAGAACAATTGGCTCGCGAGGAGGGGGAAGCTGTGGTGATGAAGGGTCCTGCTATTGACGTGCCCTCAAGGAAAGGGAGAAAGGGAGAAGGGAAACAATCACAAGTCCTAGGCTAGTTGCCGGATTCAGCACAGCATAATAATAATGCAATAAAGACACCCAATCTGCCGTGCCCTGCGAATAACTCTCTTCATTTCCTGCATATTCCATCCAATACTCGGCTACATGCCCAGGGTAGGCTATTATAATATTACCATGTAAAGAGCAAGGCACCCTTGAACGAACCAACGGTATGATGAAGAGTTTTGGAGTTAGAAAGGAAGATTTACCAAGAATGGTCATGGAAAAAGCTTCATGTTGAGCGCTAAACTTAAACTATTCTTGATTGATTGTCCATGAAAGACTCTAGTTTTGGGAACCATTTTCCGAACTCAATAAAACTCATTTCTAGTTTAACCAATGATCATGTGATTCTCTTCTGCGAGCCGGTTGCACTGCAGGCCAAGTTTTAGTTTAACTAATGATGAATTTAATCGTATCGGCATCGTTATTTTATTTTACGGGAATCTCTTTGTTACAGAAAGATTGCCACTTAACGGATATCTTGTTGGTTTGCGCGATTAGGCTTCCCGACCTTCACTTTGTCGGTGTAGTTTCAAGTCTTAGAAAATGAAAGTGAGAAACATAACTAATTTTTAGGTTAACCACCCAAGAAGAAAAGAACGAAGAGGAAGAACTGTGCTGTGTTGGGGATTTTCACAGTTCATAATCAAAACAGAGCAAATAGAACAGGGAAATGGAAACCCGTGAGAAGACGAGATATAAGGCGATCACAATGGAAGTTTAACTCCTAAAGATCATGAAGCTTCTCCTCATTTTATTGATTTAGTTATTCATTTTCTACATGCAGATGAAGAGGACATATATTTCGAAGAAAATCAATCGTTGGAGTTGGTCTTCACGTTCCGGACGAAAGAAACGTAGATCAACCGCAATAAATGAGTAATCAAAACGAGCTCTATGAAACAATTCTACGGTCAGAGCTGCTGTGCAGGGTGTCATAAAACTGAAGAATGAAGATAAACTAGATAGACTCTGCCCCCCAAATCTCTCGCCTGATATATGAAAGGAGGCAGATCCCCTTAAATAATTATGTCTCCCTCATCAACATCTGTGTTTTTATCCCCAGGAAATCATACCAGAACCTAAGAAGGTTTCAAGTCATAGGAACTTAACGAAGGGTGTTTCTGTGGACATGCCTTCTGAGGAAAGAGTGGAGGGAATCGTTAAAAAGTTCTGGAGTAGTCGCATAAGGAAAATTTCAACAAAAAATAAACGTGAAGTCAATCTGTGCTGAGCACTCGATCTTGTCATCGCCTTCAATATCTCTTCTTCCTCTCCTTCACAATCTTTCTAATATCCGACAACATAGCCGGATGATGACTTCTTCCATTTCCAAGTTATAAGCGATCGACCCAAGATCAGTTTCAGGTTGTACAAGGGTGGTCGCTGTGGTTGGCAATCTTATAGCAGAGACTAGCAGTTAAATCAACTGAAGGTTCCCATGTCAGGTGTTGGAGCTTTACAAGAGAGGATAAAATTGTTTATATTTAAACTGTCGGCGTTGTCAGTTCTTCATTGTTCGGAAGACAAGAGGTCGATTTTTCATAATGGTTTAATCTAATTCTTCAACTACTGTACATCCAAAATCTCATGCTAAGATTTTCTACTCGGTCCTGTGAAGCATATTATGGAGTGTCTTTGATCAAATAAATGAATGTTTGATGCTGGCTTTTCCGGACGAGTTTGATGTGGTCGTTATCCAGTTTGTGATTGAAACGTGGATACATTTCAAGCCATTCTCCTTTGGTTAGAGTTGTCGAGATCCCCTTCACACCCACAACAGCGAGAGAAAGAGAGAGCACAAGAAGAAGGAGAGAACGGGAGAGAGAGAAGGCGGAAGAGAGAGCTCGCGAAAGGGGGTGGAGAGGAAACGGCGAGCGAGAGAGAGGACATGAGAGGAGAGAGAGAACGAGAGAGAGAGAGAGTAGAGGAAAGAGAGGGAGAAAGCGACAGAAGGAGAGAGGGAGGAGATTACAGGAACAGAGAGGGAGAGGGCCAGCAGCCACCCCCCACCCCCTTTCTGCCTCCTACCTCCACTAAATGGGCCACAAGATGGGCCATGCATTAAATAAATGGGCCACAGGCCGTTTTCATTTTATTTCAGGCCTAATAGCCCACAACAAAATATATCTCTAATTGAGGGTCAAAAGACAAATCTATTGCAACCTTTATGATAGCTTGAACATAAATGATGCCTGTAATTATTTAATCGCACCGGAGAACCTCATCTGTTCAATACATTGGGCACTCCAACTTGCTCTTCGTGTTGTCCTCCAAGTCCCTCTTTGAATGAAAATTCGAAAGTATAATTTCTCTCATGTCTTATGATACCTTTAAAATCTTTATATATGATGATCAACATATTTTGATTCATAAAAACATCTTCTTTCAATTAGATACCTCAATTCGATAATCTGCAACCAATAGTGCTGTCGTTCAAGAGAATCCTTAAGAGAGCAATAATTAGTCGTCATTGTTAGATAAAACGTCAGGAGCTGGTAGCAGATTGACGTTAAACCTACTGGTTGAATTGAAACTGGCCTAAAGCAAGGGATCAGTTTTATCTCGCTTGATAAGATCCGAAATAGGTAGTTCCTGCTCTTGGTGGATTGGCAGCCTTCTTGTTTGTGTTCAACTAGTAGGATATATGGTGTTTGATCTCAGATAGTCTCCCAATAGATTACCTTTTTTAGTCTGATATAACGGTGGTGTTCCCATTTGAAAAAGAAGCATATCCGAGCCCAGTAGTTTGACAGTCGTTTTTGTGTTTCTCCTTTTAGAAATTCTTTTTAGGTTGCTTGAATCATGATATGCTCTATGAGAACTGGCACTGCGATGATTGTCATCACAAGAACATGCACCCTAAGGTATGTGAGGACAGATTGTGTAGAGTTCTCTCCCTTATATAATGGGTGGAGGACACCAAAAATATGAGGTGGTTTCTCTTATCTTCCTCACTATCCAACAGGACCAAGTTCTTTCCTGCACTCCGTTTATTAGCCTTTCATTGTAACATGCTTCCACATTAAAAAACAATGATTCTTTGGGAACATAAATAAGACACTGTTTTCAACATGATATATATAAAGTTGCACTTAAAGATAATTTTTGACAATAATGCTCCAGCAAGCCACTAGATACTATCATGCCAAACTCATATAGACAATACTTTGAAAAAAGGTTGATAGTTTTCCTGAAAACCATTATGTTGTTAAAAATCTATTAATTAGAACATGGAAAATTTCAAACATAGGTAAAATTTATCAGTATTCATTACTTAAAAATGAAATATTTCTTCCTCCAGCTAATATTGAAAAAGATATAAGGGAAGAATCTTTAAAAATACAAAATAAGTGACACTATAACAAGTGAATAAAATAAAGCATCATCGAAATATTTTAAGTAGCCCTTATATTTCTCCATTTGCTTCCATCATATTTGCTCTTTCCTTCTCAAAGAAACAAGCTTTTTCCAGAGGTTTTCCACATAATCCCATATTACCTTCATAACTTCCCTTTGGAAAGGTTTCAAACTGTCCACCACTTGGGATTGTACCAGACAAGTTGTTGAAGGCAATGTTAAAAGTTGAAAGGGAGGAGAGTTGAACCATTTCATGTGGGATAAAACCACTTAAATCATTATGTGAGAGATCTAAACTTTCCATCTTATGCAGGCCTGCCATTTCCACTAGAATAGGACCTTGGATGTAGTTATTTGATAAGTTTAATAGTCGAAGTTTCTTCAGTTCACCAATTTCTTGAAGAATGATACCGCTAATCATGTTCATTGATAAATCAAGAATAGTCATCTTTGGGATAAAATGATCTTCATACCAATTAACCAAATACTTTGACGTGAAGAATATAGGTGCATCTGATGTTATGGAATCTCTCCATGAGAAGCCTTGTTCTGAACTTCTTGACATCCATGATAGATTATAATGAAGACAAGGTAAAATGATCCCTGATAAATTGTTTCCATAAAGGTCTAGGATATGTAGATAGTCCATTTCACATAATTGTCTAGGTAAGCAACCTTGAACATGATTCTCTCTCATGGAAAGTACCGTCATTTTGGGGAAGTAAGCTACAGAGTTAGAGAAATTGTCTGTAAAGCCATTATATCCAGCCTCAATGGTTGACAAGGAAGAACAGTTGGACAACTTTGGAAGAAGTGAACCTATGAAGTTATTGTTGTGGATGATCAAATCTGTCAACCATGGCATATCGACATCAATGGGAGGCATCTCTCCTTCCAAGCGATTGTAAGACACATTTAAAAATGACAGTCTAGTCTGATTTCTTATGAATGCGTGCAGTAGTATTCCAAATAAACTGTTGTCACTCAAATCTAATGAAAATAGGCATCCATGCCCAAATGACGTCGGAATGTGTCCTTCAAATTTGTTGCTTGCAATCTTGAAACTATCCAACATGGGAAAAGTAAGGGCAATATTCTTAGGCAACAACCCACTTAGATCATTAAAGGATAAATCAATATCATAAACATTTTGACAAGTATTGTTGCATGGGAGAAGAAATGGGCTAGAAAATTGGTTCCTCCTCAAATTTAATGAAGATAAACTGGAGTTGCAAAGGAGGCCAATAGGCAATCTCCCTATGATTGAGGTGCCAAGAAGAGTCAAACCTTGTAATCTCTCCTAGGTCCAAAGGAAGGAAGGAAGCCTTTTACCACTACCAATATTAACTAGACAATCTTTTATACTAAAATGTTGAAGCCGAAATGATGGCACCCAAGAGATGGGGTACTCTGTGTCAATCTTTAAACCACCAATGGAGGAGATTTTTATCACTTCAAGTTTGGAAAGGTTGGCAAACACCGCAAATTATAAGGTTCCTTCCAACCCAACACCATGGATAAAAAGAGTCTTTAGGTCAGTCAGATTACTGAAGATGGAGGAATGGATACTCCCCTTGAACCCATCCCCTTCTAGAATCAAGTGATTGAGCTTATTCAAGTTTCTCAAGCATAAAGGGATGTTGCTTGGAAATCTGTCACTAGATAGCTTGAGATATGTCAAGGACCGAATGTTGCACAACCAGGTTGAGTAGTTCCCTCGGAATTGGTTATCATATAAATTGAGGTGTGTCAGGGAGTGAAAGTTGTCAAAACACGAAGGTATGTAGCCTCCGAAACTGTTATGAGACAGATCTAATTCTCTCAAGGTTCTCAAAGTGCACAAACATAATGGGATGAGACCCTCCAACTTGTTCCATGATAGATCTAGAGCCTTCAGGAGCTTCAAGTCACAAATAACTGCAAAAAACATAAAGCAAAGAGAGAAAAATTTCTTACAAATATGATCTATTGAGGGGATAGATGTTATCTAAATCAATGTACTCTCTATGATGTAGGCAAATATTGACGCTGTTTTAAGTTAAAAAGAACTAAATGAACCAGTTGCTCATCACATTTTGAGGAAGATACGTACCCTCCGGAATGCCACCGCCAATGTGATTGGTCCCTAAATTTAATCTCTCCAGGTTCCTAAACTCCGCCAACATGTTGAGGTCTGGGAGCCATGTCTCCTCCACAGGACTCCACCTTACAGCCATCAAATCAATCCCGACTACGTGACCGGTGCTGGAGTCGCAGGTTACACCATCCCATTGGCAGCAGTCTTCTCCCACTTTTGTTGTTGAGTTGCCCCAATCAGGCAAAGCCGAGGCTTCGGGGAAGGTGAAAATCTTCTTGATCTCAAGCAAAGTCCTCCGCTCTTTGTCGTGGCAACCCCTCCCTTCGCATCCCAGGCAAGAAGAGGTTATGAAGATGAGAACGAGGATCAGTCTTCTAGGGGCAACATTCTGTAAGGCCATAGCAGGAACAGCAGCAGCCGCAGCAGCAGAAGAAGAAGAAATCTTTCTTACGCAAACTGTTAACAGAGGCTCCCTCGGTATCGGTTACTTGACTCGACGATAGTTGCGGACGTGGATTTTTTTATTCATGCATCATTGCGACAGTGCAGAGATAAGTGATGAGAGAGGGTGGCCCGGGTCTCGATCAACAGCTCATTGGAGGGCCCACTCACTGTGTTGGTTTACGTCGCTATCCTTGGCCGATATCGAGGTGTCCGCTACGGGCCGGTGCATACCATTGGCTTTCTGGGTCAACCATTATAATGGATCGACACTGTTCATTGATTAGAAACGTTTCATTTTTGTGTCGCGAAAGATTATCTTCGTCTCAATCAGCACACACGTCTTTCTTCATCTAAATGGAAGAGAGAAGCTTGCCTAGTTTATCTGTCGACCAAGAAGAACGAAGAGGAACCACTGTGCTGTGTCGGGGATCTTCAGAGTCCAGAGTCAAAACCGAGTTGAGAAATGTGAAACGGAAAACCAAGAGGAGACGAGGTATATAAGAACATCGCACAGGTTTAGATCAGAGCTGCTGTGCAGCATGTCACGCTACAGAAGAATGAAGATGAACTACAAAGGCCTTGCGCCGAAATCAGCCTATCGGGGTAATCAAGAGTAATGTAGAGGCTGTCGGCCTTCCAAGAGCCTTGCCTAGACCGCCGGCCTTCGGACATTGGTGTAGTTTAAGGTGGCCTGTAATTTTGCCCCTCTGTCCTCCCTTCTTCCTTCCTAGGTTCAATCCCACGTAATCGTGAGGAACTCAACAAAGGGTGTAGCTGTAGACGTCACCTTCGGTGAAAGGGAGGTTTGTTCTGGGGTATGTGCCAGATACACCACGGCATTAGAAAAATGACAGTAATAGATAAATAATAAGTTAGAGTGAAGTCAGTCTGTCTTGAGGACTCGAGCTTGCCATCGCCTTCAACATCTCTTCTTCCTTTCTTTCACATTCTTTCTAACATGTGCCCACATGGCCGGAGGATGAGTTCTTCCCTTTCTATGATATTATAGAACGACGGAAGAGCTGTTCCAGGCTGTACAAGCTTTGCACAGGTTGCTGCCGAACTTGGGCCAACGTACGTACTATCTTCTCAACTTAACCTTTTCAAAAAGGATGTGCCTACATTGTGGAATGATCCTCCTCTTTAGAACGTGTAGAGCTAGGAAGGTGGTAAGCTTGAAAGGACACTATATTGCAGATATCTCGATTTCTGAAGGGAATAGTACGAAAATAACCATTGGAACTGCAGTGGGAGATGGTTCACTCTGTAGTGGATAAACTCAACCAGACCCTTTCAATTTATCCGCGAAAGGTTCTATTTTGGGGATAACATGTTGTTCATAACTTGATGAAGTGTCAACTATTCTCCATATTATCGAAGGTTAATTATTTAAATAGTCCAATTTGACAATCTAGTCTAAAATAAGTAGTTACTCCCTATCCACCAAGACCAAGTTCTTTCCCGTGCTCCAACTGTTACTCCTTTCATTTTAACACGCTTTCATAATAAAAAAACAATGAATGTTTGGGAACATAAATAAGACACTACTTTCAAAATGATCGATGTAAATTTGTGCATTAAGACATTTTTTTATGATAATACCCCACAAATTCACTAGATACTACGATACCAAAATCATTAAGACAATAGTTGAAAATAATAATAATAATTTTTCCAAAAACCTTTTTGTCGATACACATCTATCATTTAGTTCATGGAAATTTTTAAAGGCCCCCTTAGATAAATTTTTTGGTATTCCTCATTTATTTTTAAATATTTCTTCCTCTAGCAAATACTGAAAAAGATGATGGAGACAAATCCGCCAAAATACAAAATAATGAAACTATAACCAATAAATAAAATAAAGCATCATCGAAATATTTTAAGTTGCCTTTGCATTTCTCCATCTTCCATGCTATGTGTTCTCTACTATTCATAAAAACAAGCTTTTTCATGAGGTTTTCCACATAATCTGAGGTTACCTTCATTACTTCTCTCTGAAAAAGTTCCAGATTGTCTACCACTTGGGATTGCACCAAGCAAGTTGTTGAAGATAATGCTAAAAGTTGAAATAGAGGAGATTTCAACCATTTTGTGAGGAATATAACTAAAACCATTATGTTAGAGATCTAAACATTCCATGTTTTGCATGCCTGCTATTTCCACTAATATAGAACCTTGGATGTAGTTATATGATAAATTCAACAATCGAAGTCTCTTCAATCCACCAATTTCTCAAGGAATGACAATGCTATTCATGTTAATTGATACATCAAGAATAGTAATCTTTGGAATAAAATCACCTTCATACAAATTAACTTCATCTTATGCCTTAGCATCTTTCCATGAGAACCCCTATTCTAGCCTTCTTGATATCCATGTTGGAATGTAATGAAGACAAGATAAAATGTTTCATAATAAGTTGTTTCAAGAAAGTTCTAGGACATGTAGATACTCCATTTCACATAGTAGTATGGATAAGTAGCATTGATAATTATTCTCTGAAGGAAAGTCATCACATAGGGGAAATAGGCTAGGTTGTCAAAGAAATTGTCTATAAAGCCATTGTATCTAGTCTCAATGGCTGACAGGAAAGAACAATTGGGCCACTTTGGGAGAAGTGAACTTGTGAAGTTGTTATTGTTGATGATCAAATATTATAAATTTGACATGTTGGCACCAATATAAAGCATTTCCTTCAAGGTGATTTAAAGACAAATTTACATACGACAATTCAGTATGGTTGCTTCTTTTGCTATTGTGACTATTCCTACTATGTATGGTGCTATTGTGAAAAGATTGTAGGAAACAAATTGGAATGGGCCATTCTAGCATCATTAGAGCATGCAGCCCTCGTTGTGACACTACTATAAGTAAAATGGAAGAGAGACATCAAAAATTCCCTATCAGAAGACCAAGGAAGAAAAATAGCTTAAGGAATAACTTTGGCCTATTGACATCATCTACCTCGCTCCACCCTCTTCAAGGCACTCATGGCAGTCCTAGGCCCAACCTTTCCCCATCTAAGAAAAAGATTATTGGCAGGGCTCAGGTGTTTACTAGGTATTGTAATATATTAGAGTTATGTTACTGATGTCTGTCTTTAAAGCCCTAGTTGAAAGATGCATTTCTTCAAGTCTTCATTGGAATCTGAGTGATAATAAATAAATTATATTATTGCCACTATTTTTGAAGTTAATGAGATACTTGCCTCTACTTAGGTCCCACAAAGGAGAACTTGATCATTGGCAATGGGGTTGACTCAAGAGACAAAATGACCTCAACAAAGACAACGTAGCCAAAAGACCAATCACCTACATAGCTATTCTAAGAAGTTATAAGAGCCCCCAATGGCAAAGTTTTAAGCAGATAAGAAGTGGAGTCTTTCCTACACTATAGGCCTGGTGGCGGACAGGACCCCTCGCCATCACAACACGAGGCCGAAGCAACGAAGGAGACCCCGCCCCCATGCTGTCAACCGGATCGCAGAGCCCGAGCAAGGACAAGGAACCCCAGGTTCTGCTACACTGCATGAGGGGCTTCTCACCCTTGGGCCCATGTCGGGTCTATGGCAGAAAGGGATGGCCCACTCCATTTTGGCCCTCGCCTGTCCTATTACCTCCTCCTTTGGGCCATATGTGTGGGCCCAATTGGAGGAGTTGGTGTCCTTATTCCCCTCACCCCCTTCTCATGGGGCCACTCTCGTTTAGGCCTGATAGAGAGGAAGGGCCACCCGAGACTATATCACTTGGGGGGGCTTGGCATTTTGGGCCTCTCATGTGGTTCTTCACCCTTGGCCCATGTGGGCCCCTATATAAGGGGGTGGAGAGCCACCGCTTGGGGGAGGCCATTTTATTTGGAATAGAAAGAGTGATTGTGAGCTTCGACTATAGAGAAAGGGAGAGGGGAAGCTTGAGGGGTAGGGCACCATCTGATCAATGACGCCACCGCCACATTCCTGGTCGCTCACCGTTTCATGGCCACACGCAGGTCCCGTGCTGTTGCCCACTAGCACTCCTGCCATATGCTCACCCCACACTTGACACCGTGCTCCACGCCCCGACGGGCAGTGGTCGTCGTGCTCGCGAGCCCCGTGAGCCTGTCTGTGCATCACTATGATCGCCCGCGAGCTCCCTGTAGGTTCCGATCAGGAACTTGGCAAGGTGCCTCGGATCGTCCGGCTGTGTTACCACCCCCAGCCCATCAGCAGTGCATCAGGTGCTGTCGACGGCCCCTCCCCTGCCCCCAAAACGCCCTCCCGCATGCCAGTGCACATGCTGAATGCTTCGCGTGGGGCTGTCCTCCGCCTACAAGGAATCACTGGCCACACTACTATGGTGCTCCTCATCTGCCGGGCTAGCACCACTCTCGCTGCCATTGACCTCATGCCTATACAAGGAACCTCCCACCCTGCTACGACCTACTGGGCCGAGGCCCACAAGTTAGCTCTCTTTCCCCTATTAGTCGGTCTTTACTTCGTGTAGTGCTTTCCCACTCCTACTCCTCCGCCGATGGGCCTAGCTAGGTGGGACGGGTTGGGTTTCACCTTGGGTGCAAACCTTGATGCAGGCACGTGCAAGACCTGATGTGTTGGCTGGCGAGCTCTGGCGGCAGTGACTGTGCCGACGGCACCAAGGTTTCTCTCAACAGACGTGGACGGGAAGGTCTCCCTGCACCTGTGCCCTTGTCGACGCCGACAAGCGTCCACAAGCATCGTTGCCTTTAGCACCTGCTTGCCTCCCTTTCCCCCCCATTAGTCACGCATAGTAACCCCAGTCCCCCCCCCATAGCATCACATTTGCCTCCTTACTAGAGGGTGGATTCCCCCGGTCCTACATCAAGGCCTCTAAGTCTAATCCACTCTAAAAATCTTTACTCATTTCCCTCATTCCCTCTCTCATTCTCTATACAAGACTGTTCACATCATCTCCCTTTGTCCTTTTCTCAATCACTTAAAGTGTCTTCTTTTAAAAGTTGAAGTCTTCTCTCTCTCTCTCTCTCTCTCTCTCTCTCTCTCATTTCTTTCTTGATTATCAAATTAATGATTATTGAGCTGTTATCAATTATTGTTGTTGATGATAAGAACCTCAATGATCATCATACTAATTACTATTATCCACAATGATACCCTACTAGAGAGGGGCTCCATCAAAACAACACTTACTAAGATATAAAGTTATATTTTTGATTTTCCACTACAAAATGTTGTGGATGTAATATCCAAGGGGTCATGTGAAATATCAAGAGGGTAGGTGAATTAATTTTTCTGTAATCTCATATTTTCTTTATGAAGATGAATATGTCAACGCACATTCTAACTCTATTCTTTTGGTGTATCTATATATGAGCTTTCTTTCTCTCTCCTCTTGTGAGTTTTCTCACAATTTTCAAATAAGACTCGATCTTTTTATACTCATTGGCCTCTCACCTAACTACTTATAATCCTGATAGATCATTCCTATTAGATTTCACTATCTTCCTCAAAAATACATACTAAAATTCACAAGATTGAAGACTCAATAACTTAAGCTACATCTCTATAGATATCCAATCATTTCCAAGCCAACCTAAGCTCACAGCACCTTGTGCCTTGTCCAAAACCTCTTCCCTCATGACCTAGTTACCTTAAGGTCTGATGAAAAGCTTACTTAATTAATTTTAGTGAGTACTTTGATCACTAATAGTTAATCAACATGGATGAAGTAATTTGTGCATGTTTGAAGCTTGGGGTGGATTCTTTGATCATGAAGGATCATAGATTAATCTAAAGCTTCTCAAAATCATCTTAGTTGTTTCTCTTACTTTCTTACTTGTAGGGTGTTGTCATCTATAGTTTCCCATTTTGAAATGGACAGATAAAATTAAGGTGGTAATTCAAATTCTTACCATTTTTCAAAACATGTGGTAGTAACCTTTGACCAATTTGAAATTTGAATTGTAGATCTTTTTCATACATGAAAAATTTTACTCTTAATGTTGGAAACATTAAGGTAACTATGTTCTCCACATAAATAGTCAACATTTCATGCTCTAATTTTCAGGTTTGAAACTTACAAAAACCCTTTTTATATTTTAAACCTTTTTCTTTTTCTTTTCATAATGCATGTGACTACGCTTTTTAAATGGCTACACTTAAATTGCTAGCTAGTATAAATAAATTAGTAAAAATGATAAACATGATTTAATTTATCTTATTTACCTATTTTAATTTTTTTTTCTACAATTTTAATGCTTCACTTATTCATCAAATCTTTTAATCTCTAGGTTTAATCTCCTAGATTAATTAGTTAGTCTTAATATCATGATATAATTTATCAAATTAAATACTTGTAATATATTAAGAAACTATCACAGTCTCATGAATAATGTCTAACTTCAGTAATATATTTTCTCATAAAATCTAATATCAAAATAGTTATGCTGAATGACATCAACAGTGTACACAAGATATCATGTTGATGTAGATTTTCTAAGTCTTAAAGCTGAACTAGAAAAATGGTCAGCAGAATATTTCTTCCTCGAAAATGTGTGGTCATATAAGATAATTGGCTGAAAGCATTAAAATATTGTAGATTAGAAAGGACATGTGATTTATGAAGAATATATCATGTTATTACCAATGACCACTCTCACTAACGTAAAAATGTGTGCTCAATCTGCACAATGGAAAGAGAGGAGAGAATAAGAACAAATGCACACCAAAACAAGGGCACAAATGTGTTATGTGGTTGAGAGCTTACCATCTTTACATCCATGGGCAACAGTGACGAAAGGATTTTCAATACATATGGATGAGTTTATATCAGACCTAACATCCAACTAAGAGAAATGGGCGGCCTGGCAGCTATTTTTCTGTAACATTTAAATAGGCAGCGCCATCTTATTTAAGAACGCTGACAGCCTGCCCCTCCCAACCTCTGTTTCTCTCTCCCTAATTTTGGAACCCTGACTCATGAGGACGCTGCTTAAAAAATGTTTGACAACACCATATCGAATGGTCTGCTTTCAGGAGATAAGGACAACAGCGGATTGCAGCTGATTTCCTTGCAACTGGTCTGTGAGAATGTGCCAGTTATTTCTCATGTTCACACGTCCTCAGCCCCCTTGAACCCATCACTCCCAAGAGTCAGGAATTAAGTTTATTCATCGTGCCTAAACATAAAGGAATGCTGCTTGATAATTTGTCAGTAACTAGACTGAGCTCCATCAAGGAGCGCAAGCTGTAGAATAGAGAGATATTCCCATCATTGAAAAGACTTGGGTATTGGAGACTGTTCAAGTCAGCTAGGCATGAAGAAATGTTGCTCATGAAATGCCATTAGATAGAGTGAGATCTATCAGGGGGTGCAACTTGCACAACTAGGGTCAGTAGTTCACTTGGAACTTGTTGTGGAGTAAGTTGAGATGTGTCAAGGAGTGAAAGCTGCCAAAACAGGAAGGGATTTTGCCTCACGAACTGTTTTAAGATAGATTCAATTCTACCAGGGATCTCAAGTTGTGCACAAATAAGGTGAGATGGAACCCTCCAACTTATTCTGAGAGAGATCTAGTCTCATCAAGGATCTCATGCTGCACAAACATGGTGGGATGCACCCCTTTTTAGGAGCTTCAAGTCACAAATGACTCCAAGGCAAATAGAATAAAGAGAGAAATTTCTTATACATACTAACCGCTCAGCCTTAACAAAAATCCAAGTAAAACTTACCCTCTGGAATTCCGCCACCAATGCTACTAAGCCTACAATTCAGCCTCGCTAGCTTCCCAAAAACCCCAGCATGGTAAGTTTTGGGCGCCAATTCTCCTCGCCAACACTCCACCTCGCGCTTAAAAAATTGATTCCGACCACGTGACTGGTGTTGCAGTCGTTGATTATTCTATGCCATCCTTAGCAGACTTTTCCAAGCAAAGCCCTCCTTTCCATTTTGAAGTTCAAACAAGATGACGCCATGATAACTAGAACGACCACCACCCTTGAAAGAGTATGCAGCAGCTCACTGATTGAGCGCTCAAGCACCGAAGATGAATCGGGCTAAACGATCTGCCAAAACTGTGGTATGTAAAAATGCATCAGTAACGGGGAGTTCTGCCTTAGAAGCATATGTGCAAGAAGGTGTGGATGTTGGAAGTGAGAATATTGGCTTGAGTAATGCAAACAGTTTAGTATATGTCTATAAAACAAAGAAGAAGAAATGGCAAGAAAAATGTATGATATGATATGTAAAGAAGTAAATAATGATGTGGAAAGCAGGATAGGGCTTTTGTACTGTGACACTGTAAAACAATTGAACAAAGGGTCTAGCACAGCTCACGAAATCTTCTGTGAAATGGTTATATCCAGCGTCCACGATGAATAGAAGAAGACTTAGCCAACTATGGGAGAAGTGGCCTAGTGAATTTGTTGTTGTAGACGATCAAGAATGCTAAGAGTGACATATAAGCTTCAACAGGTGGTATCTCCCCTTGAAGTTGGTTTTAAGGCACATTGAAATAATATAGCATAGTCTGATTTTTGGTAAATGCATAGAATAGTTGACCTAAAAAATGGTTGTCATTTGAACCTACTGAAACAGTTGTGTTAGTCAAGGAATGAGCAATTTCTCCTTTCAACCTATTTCTGGCCATCCTAAAAATATGTAAATTAACAAATAAACCCAATACTCTTAGGGAGAGATCCAAAACAACCTTATCAAATAAACTCATCTCATGAATATGTTTGAAAGTATTTCAGAATAGGTCAGAAATTTTTTTTTTAAAGCCTAGAAATGATAAATTAGAGTAGCAGAAAAAACCAACAGGTGGGTATATAACTATTTTTTGTCGCTGCTAAGTAATTCATGAAAAATAAGATAATTTAATAAATAAATATTTTTAGTGGATTTTCTAAGTCAATCACATAGACTATGAAATTTTATTAATTATTTATTATTTTTATTTAATTGATTAATTTTTAGAATTATTTTCTTGTAAATGTTAATTAAAATAAATTAAAAATATGAATTTGGGGTTAATGATGTTGGTTGATGTCAGCTCGTGATGAACACCCTAAAATTTAGAGTCACCAAAAATATTTCAACTCATAAATGGATCAAATCAAAGCTAAAATAATTGAAATAAAATATTAATAGCAAAGAGCTTTTGTTCATTACATGACAGAGGATTGATAATGCAGTCATGTCACCAGTCTGAAGATCATGGTCAAACCTTTGGTCCGATCATGTCATTTTTTCATGACAAACAGTCATAGTGTGGTCTAGTCAGCCGGTCACTAGACCGTTGAACCCTACTAAGATATGCATTATAATACAATTAGATCTATGTCAAGGACTGCATGCTGCACACATGATGAGTAGTTTCCTTGGAACTGGTTCTCAAAAAGTCAAGACATATCAAGGAGTGGAAGCTGTCGAAATAGGAAGGATTGTCTCATTGCAAGCTATTAGAGGATAAATAGACTTCTATCAAGGACCTCAAGCTGAACAAGCATGATGGGAGTGGAGCCTCAATATGTTCAATGAAAGATCCAAAAATTTTATGTTCTTCAAGTCACAAATAACTGTGCACAGAAGAGAAAGCAAGGATAAACTCCTTTAGTTTAGAATGGGGATCTAGATATAAGCTAGATGTACGTTTCTGATTATTTCCAAGTACAATTTTAGGGAACCCATATTAGTATTGTGAATCTTACTATCCTTTCTAGCATTGAACCTATCAATTAATTTATTAATCATTCTGGAAATATTCAACATAGTTTTTCTAGGATTGACATATTTTCTGGTTCAGTACCTAAGGAAAAAATATTATTAATCTTTTCTTTTTGCACAATGGAATACATTCGGTGAATATGTTCACTTTCTCAACCTTTTTTCTCCTCAATCTTTTTACATATCCTAGACCTTCATTGTCCGTGTACTTTTATTTGGCACACATATTTTTTTCTTTTTTTTTTCTATGATTTCTCTTAAATTTCAGACTATTATGTAGTAGTTTCTTTCTTCAGGTTTCCTAGTTCAATCTTTAAGTTGATGTTCTCGTTCGACATTTCATCTGTCTCACAATTCTATATTTCTATATGTTTATATTGTGCATATAATTAGTCATGGCTTTTGTTTTTCTTTTAGCTCAACTATTTCATTTTTAGTTTTCCTTATGATTTGCTCTCTTTTTCAGTACGTCGTGGAGATGACTAATCATGTATCACTTACCTCCACTCTAGATTATTCTTCATCATCAGCATCACATACCTCTGCCCCATGAGCTGCAAACCATATGATTTCTTTAGTATTTTCATCATATTCTGATAAAAAGATGTCCTCATCACTCCAT
>JANEYH010000021.1:92500-148523 GCA_024713555.1 Spirodela polyrhiza | reverse complement strand
GGGAGAAGAAATGGGCCGAAAAACTATTTCCACTTAGTGATAGTGAAGATAAAGTGGAGTTGCAAAAGAGGGCAGTAGGTAGTGTCCCCTTGATTGAGGTGTTGTAGGAGGATAACTCTTCTAATCTACCTTGGGTCTTGAGGAAGGAAAGAAGTCGACTACCACTATGCCTATTAACCACACTGTGATAAATATATAAAAATTTGAGTTGAAAAGATGGGACCCAAGAGATAGGGTACTTTGTGTTGATCTCTAACCCACCCTTGGAGATGATTCGGAGAAATTCAAGTTTGGAAAGGTTGGCAAGTATTGAAAATTATAAATTTCCTTCTAATTCTACATTAAAGATATCAAGATGGATCAAGTTGGTTAGATTACTAAAGATAGAGGAAGGGATACTCCCCTTAAACCCATCACCATTAATTCGTAAGAAATTGAGCTTATTCAAGTTGCCGATGCAAGAAGGAATGTTACTTGGAGATATGTTGTTACATATATCGAGATATGTCAAGGAGTGCATGTTGCACAGCCAGGATGAGTCATTCCATTGGAATAGGTTGCCTTGCAAACGGAGAGATGTCAGAAAATGAAATTGCCAAAACAGGATGGGATATAACCCTCCAACACATTGTCTGATAGATCCAAAGTCTTTAGGAGTCTCAAGGTGCACAAACATGAAGGGATGAAACCTTCCAACTCATTACCTGACATATCCAAAGTCTTTAGGAGCTTCAAGTGGCAAATAGCTGTGACACAAAAAAAGAAAATCAAATAAAGAGATTTCTTATACAAGTGAGCAAATGAAATAATTGAAGGAGTTAATTGATTAATTAAATTGTATACTTGCGTTGATGTCAGTGAATCTTGAAAATATTTTCCTTAAGAATAACAGAAGTAAATGAATGAGTTGCTTGTCACAATTGGGGGAAGTTACTCACCCTCTGGAATGCTACCGCCTATCTGATTCCCACTCAAATATAAGATCTCTAGCTGCCCAAACTCTGCCAACATGGTGAGGTTTGGGTGCCATGTTTCCTTCATATCACTCCAATACCAACACCATAAATGGAGCTCAACCACGTGACCAGTGTTGGGGTTGCACTTAATACCATGCCATTGGCAGCAATCTTTTCCCTCTTCCATTGTTGAGTCACCCCAATCGTACATGTATGAGCTGTTGGGGGGGTTAAACAGCTTCTTGATCTCCAGCAAAGCTGCCCGCTCGTTGTCGTGACAAACCCTCCCCTCACATCCCAGACAAGGCGACGCCACAACAATGAGAGAAACCAACAACCTTCTTGTGATAGCACCCCTCAAAGCCATTGGAGGAGTAGTAGTAGCACCAGCAAAAGAAGAAGAAGAAGAAGCAGACTAAGAAGAAGAAGGTGATGATGAAGATGAAGAAGAAGGAGAGCTCATGTTTCTTGCACAAACGGACCGCATCCTCCCTATTTATGGGCTCATTGAGTCGTCGATGACCAGAGAATGTGGTTTGGGAGGTTGCGCGGGTCTAGACCACCAGTTAATTGGAGGCTTCAAACTGACTCGATTGGTTGACTTCTGTTATTTATGTCTCTCTCTCTCTCTCTCTCTCTCTCTAGATCATGTTATTTACGTCAAGCATTACACGAGGTTAGCATGTGGAGCCCAATTTGAACTAAGCTATTTATCAATTTATTACGTTTTTATAATTCATTATTTAGTCAAATCAGGGCAGACCGCACTCCCTTTTCACAAAGCCAGTCAAAGATCTAGGAACCACCCGCTCCCTCATTCAGCCTGTGGAACCATCCCACATCATCTAAGTCCGAGCTGTCCATCTTCCAACGCTAGCCCCTCGCTGAGCGGCTGGATTTCATATCGACGGTGTAGATTGATTGGCTCCACCACCTTGGCCACAAAATTTTATATTTTACACCCTTATAATTTCACAATTTAAACTGGCCGTATATGCAGTGAATCCTTGCGAGATATAAATAAAATAAGTATTATTTTAATGCGCATTTAAACCGCAGCTCAGCCATTTCCCTCCTTTCTAGACGTACTCCAAGTGACCTCCCTTCTATTTCTCTCTCTATTTCTTGGCGTGTGTACGAAGCTCGCCGGAGGAAGAAATGGGAAGGGAGAAGAGAGGGGGAAGGGAAGGGCTGTCGGATCTTCTCATGGAAATGACGGGGGCCATGAAGATGGTGCAGCTGAAGCGGCTCGTAAGGCTGTTGAGGGCCCTGAGCTTCCGCCGCAACTCTGCCGCCGTCGGCGACATCGACGTAGCCACGGGCCTCCTCCGCCGCATCCCCGCCGGGTTCCTCGCCGTCTACGTTGGCCCGGAGAGGCGGCGCTTCGTCATCCCCACGCGCTTCCTCACCTTCCCGGTCTTCTCCTCCCTCCTCACCCATGCTGAGCAGGAGCTCGGCTTCTCTGCCGCCGCCGGCCTCGCTCTTCCGCCGAGTTCTTCCGGCGGGTTCTCGAGATCCTCGACTCCGATGAGGAACGGTTCAGGGACCTCGCCCTTGAGGGCTTCGTGGTGCTGAGCGGCCTCGCCGGCCCCGAGACCTTCGTTTCCCCTCTGCCCGTTGCAGGCAGGCGGCCACCTTCCCAGAGCCGCCGCCGTCGCCGCTGCTGCTGCTGCACAAGACAGCGTCTGAAGGGGTTTTCTAGGGTGTGGAAGAAGAGAGGTGGGACTGTGCGGAGAGGGTTGTGACGTGGTTTTTTCAAAGGCGCAACCATCCACATTAGATGATCGCGACAGAGAAATGGTCAGCCGGAAGAAGTGAAACTGTTGGCACCGTTACCGAAGTGGCTGCGAGGTGCTTATAAATAGAGGGTTCATTCGCCTCATTCAAACCATACTCGAAGCAACCGATTCTACCTATGTTCCATTATAGCGAAGAAACCGTAATGTTCCTTCCTCCCCCATGACTGCGGCGGCTGTTCTCACATTCACTCGAGAGCTGTTAAATTTCCAAGCTTGCTGTAATTGCTGCTGATGTGGGTTCTTTCCACTATTCCTTCTCTTTCCCTCTCCCCTTCTTCTGATGTGGCTTATCCAAGCAACTGCCGTTCTCTCCTCCTCTCCCCTCTCTCTCTCTCTCTCAATTCTTCTTCATTCTTCTCTCTCACACGCATATGTAAGGGCTTCGCTCCAATTAGATAAACTCTAGACTCCAATGAGATCAAGAGTGGGCAAGATTCCGTCGATCAATCAAGACAAGGTTCCATGCTACAAGAAAAACTCGATTGTTTAATAGAAAACTGACTCAATCAACACCTTGCCCGAGTCTCTCACCCTTTTCTATTTCTCTCTCTTATATTCTTCGCCTCTCGTTTCCATTGAACGTGCAGACACGCCCCATTGAGCATCATGACTGACCCGTTCTGCATGCACCGTCTTGACGGATAATGACACACAACGACCATCAGATAAATTAAATGAAGACAAATGTACAAGGTGACGCCGTCGACGTGACCTTGTGGAAATCAGAGGTGCAGTCTCTGATTTCCACATGCAACTCCACCCGGGTCACTCTCGTAAGAATCCATGTAAATACGAGGTAAATTCCAAGGTCTGTGCTTACCTCATCCATTCCCCCCCTCTTCTGCTTTCCCTGTCTGGGCGTGTCTCCAAGACTGTTCCTTCCTTCCTGTCTCTCATCCTCCTCTCCGGTAGGCAGACCTTGTCGGCTGCCGTCTGCCATGGCCGGCTACAAGCCCCTGCATCTATAACAAGCCCGGCAAGCCCCCATGCCTGGTCGCGGAACCTCCCATATACCCGTCAGCCTCCCTCTCCCACATACCGCACAGAGCGGTCAGCTCTCTGCGGCCGACAGCGTGTCCTGCAGCCCCGCTTTCCCCGGAGACCGCCTTATTCCAAAGCAGCCCCCTAAATGGAAAGTATCCCGTACTCCTGCGGCCGATCGCCATCCGGCAGAAGGCTTGCCCAATATCCCGAAACATCAACACCGGCGATCTCTGTCAGGACATGAAAGAATTCATCAACGGAAAGTACTGAGGCTCTCTCTCTCTCTCTCTCTCTCTAGAGAGAAGGCGTATGGGGGCCGAATGTACGCCAACCTTTATAAATTTGTTAAATTACTCCATATTTATGTGTGGATGAAGCAAATATTGATGTATAGCAGAAGACAATTCACCTATTCAGGTGCATTGTTGTTTATAGCTCTAAATATAATCTGTTCAAAACATTTCCACGGACCCCGGGTTGACTTCATCTGGCTTTGTCGACTCTGCCCTTCTCGGGGTTGACGGCAGTCAACGGAGAAGGTCGTCATTGATCTCGAGCAGAGCCCTCGGCTCGTCATCATCGCAACCCCTCCCTTCACATCTCAGACAAGACGACGCTATATTGACGAGAATGATCACGAGCCTTCCCGAGATAACAGCAGCCCGCAAGGCCTGTGGTCGTCTCTCTTGCTCAAGCCCACCACAGGACTCCCTCCCTCCCTCCCTCCCTCCCTCTCTGTGCACTACTCGACTCATCGATGACCCCGGGAGGGGGAGACTTTTATCCAAATAGAGAGGGGGAGGTGCGGTGCGGGAGGGCAGCGCGGGTGTACATCACTGGCCAGACAAAGGCTCCGCCTTGACTGATTGGTTCACATCGCCGTTCTTTCTTGACTAATATCCATGAGAAAACGCCATTGACTTCATAAGTCGATCATTATGATGACCTGACTTTGTTCACTGATTTGAGACCTTTCCTTTTGCCTTCTTTCATTCTATTCTTTGCACCTCTCTCTCCGTCCCTCTCTCTAGAAGTCATAGGTTGGCATGTGGAGCCGGACCAGAATGAAGCTATTTATAAATTTATTTCATTTTCTTATAATTGATTGTTTTGTCAAATGAGGGAAGACTACACCCCTTTTTACAAGGCAGTCAAAGATCTCAGAACCACGCGCTCCATTGTCCAGCCAATGGAACTCTGCCACATCATCTCATTCCGAGCTTTCCAACATCCGACAGACCCCCCTTGCCCCTGTGCTGAGCGGCTGGACTTCAGATTGACGGTCTGGATTGATTCATTGGCTCGACGACCCTTGGATTGATTCATTGACCGTCTACCTGGGGCCGGAGAGGCGGCGCTTCGTCATCCCCACGCGCTTCTTCGCCTTCCCTGTCTTCTCCTCCCTCCTCACCCGCGCCGAAGAGGAGTTCGGTTTCTACGCCGCCGCCAGCCTCGTCCTCCCCTGCGCCGCCGAGTTCTTCCGGCGGGTCCCCGAGATCCTCGGCACCGACGAGGCCCGTTTCAGGGACCTCGCCCTCGAGGGCTTCATGGAGCTGAGCGGCCTCGCCGGCCCCGACACCTTCCGTCTCCCCTCCACCAATTGCAAGCAGGACGCCACTTTCCCGCCGCCGCCGCCGCTGCAGAAGACCGGGGTCTGACGATGTTTTGTAGGGCTTTTTCGCCTGGTTCGGAAGAGGAGAGGGGGACTGTGTGGAGACGGTTGTGATGCGGTCTTTTTTAACAGCTGCATCCATCCATCCATTCATCCTTTGTCTGGAGGAAACCCTAATGTCCCCTCCTCCGCCATGGCTGCGGCGACCTTCCTCGCCTTCAGTCGAGTTTTCTTAGATCTCCCGAGCTCGCTCCAATCTGCTGCTGATGTGGGTTCTTCCCGCCATTTCTTCTCCTTCCCTCTCCCCTTCTTCTCCGGGAGCTTCAGCCCGGCCTCCGCCGTCGCTTCTGCTCGCCGGCGCTCATCCGTCGTTTAATCGTCGTTTTCCACGGCAGCGGTGAGGGGTTTCTCGGCGGCTACAATGGCTGCTGCTCCGGCGTGAGCGGGGGGGGCTCTTCCGTCCTCTCTCTCTCTCTCTCTCTCTCTCTCCTCTCTCTTTCTTCCTCGTGTGACGACACGTACCCCCAGTCGAGGGTAAAAGTCATTTAGAGTTCCCCTAGTATTCCCCCGTACCAAACCGTATCGACCTTTGAGTGCTCCGTACCACGGTCACCTGATTGCCTTCTTTAAAGGGCCTATTCAGGCCTGTTGAGTGACCCAATCAGATTTCTCGTCCATCTGCCCATTAACGGCAGCGCTCATATTACATCATAAAGATGTCTAATTTTTCTAAGCTAATCAATGAAAAATGAGAAGAAATATCAAATTAATTGATTTCAAATGTGATGAGACTATATGGAGAATAGTACATTAGATTTTATATTATATTTTAGCAAGGTTATTTTATTTGAAGATCATTCCCGAGAAATGACTATTTAATGATTTAATACATGCTAACATAAATAGCCAAGGTAGATACCTTCAGACCAATTTCTAAATGATAGCAGAAGAACAGGGAAATCAAAAGAAAGAAAGAAAGAAAGAAAGAAAGAGAAAGAGATAGAGAATTTTTGTGGATTTATTGGGGGTTTCATGTATATTTGGGGCTGAATATTGGGCTAGGTATATTAGCCCCAATATCCCAAGGCAACGCTTCATCATCCCCACAATCTTCCTCACCTTCCCAGTCTTTCCCTCCTTCCTCACCTGCCCAGAGGAGTGGGGTTCGGCTTCTCCACATTGATACTTACTGAATAGATGAAAAGAGGTTCATTAAGAACCGTAGGGTTGTAGTATAAATCAGGCTCCATGATGGGGTGCAAACTGCTCATGAATTAATAAAGACCGTAAACTGCAGAATCTGTGGAAGTAGTGAAAGAATTGAGTGTAGGAATAGTAAGTAGACACTTAACCCTCTAAAATGCAGCAACCCATCTCGCGCTTTGTCGATTAAACTTCTGTAAAATTTCATCTTCTTTAGGGGATGCAGTGGGGCTCGTTGAAGATCTCTCCATCTGTTTACTCTCTTTGTTTTTCTCACGGAGGGTTTAGGAACATCTCTTTTCCTTGGTCCCCTCACGTTTACCTCCAATAACACACACACGGTAACGAGACAGAGAGAGAAAGAGCAGAAGAAAAAAGAGAGAACGATAGTGAGAAAACGGCAAGAAGAAAGAGAGGGTGTGTGTGTGTGTGAGAGAGAGAGAGAGTGCAGCGAGAGAGTGAGGGGGAAAAGGCCGAAGAGAGAGAGAAGGGGTGGAAATAGAGAGTGCAACGAGAGAGAGGGGAGAGGGTGAGAGGATGACGAGTGAGAGAGACAAGAGCGGAGAGAGAGAGGGCAGGTAGGATTATTTTATTTCTTCCCCCCTAAAAATGGGCCACATGAATTAGAAAGAATTCAGTTGAAGAAAAGTTGCCAACAATCCATTGTAGATGACCATCTAAACTCTTTCATATTACATTTACACAAAACAATGAACAGCCACCTTGAAATCTTCAGTTAATAAAAATATATTTGTCTAGGATCTAAAAGTTTTGAAAGGCCCCTTAGATACATCTGATATAGTACTGATCGATGAACTTGAAATATTTCATCCTCCAACTTATATTTAAAAATAGCTTGTCAATAAACTCCCAAAAATACAAAATAAATGACATTATAACAAATGAAAAGAATAACAATCATCATATTCTTTTGGCTTTTTTCATTCGGTCTTATATTTCACACTCTCATTGTGAGAAGAACATACTTTCTTCAAAGGCAGTTCACACAATCTAGGATTACCTTCAAAACTACTATTCAAAAAAGTACTGAATTATTTATCATAGGGATCATACCAGTCAAGTTGTTGAAGGCAACACTGAAAACTTCAAGATAGGAGAGTCGAACCATTTCCTTTGGAATAGAACCACTTAAATGATTATGTGAGAGATCTAAACTCTCCAGATTATCCACACCTACCATTGCCATTGGCAAAGAACTTTGGATGAGGTTGTTTGATAAGTCCAATGACCAAAGCCCCTTAAGTTCTCCAATTTCTTGAGGAATGATGCCACTAAACATGTTCATTGACAAATCAAGGTGAGCCATCTGCTTGAGAAGGTCACCTCTGTATGAAAAGAAAAAATTCTTAGACTTGAACAATACACTTTGTGTAGTGAGATTCCATGGGGTGGCCTTTTTTGAACTTGTTGATTTCCACGATGAAATATTGTGAAAGCAAGGTAAAAGCTTTCCTAATAAGTTGTTTTCAGAAAGATCTAGGGAATGTAGATATTACATTTGACATAAATGTTTGGGTAACACACCTTGAAAATGATTCTTTTTCAAAGACAATGTTCTCATTTCAGGGAAATAGGGTAGATTTTGAGAGAGAGTGTTTGTAAAGCTATTGTACGCAACATTGATGAGCTCTAGATAAGAAGATTTGGATAACTGATGATATCAAATAGTTAGTGATAATTGTGTATAATTATGTTTCTTTTTATTGATTTATCTTTACTATTACACACATATAATCTAATAGTTATGTTTAAAACTAGAAAAACATGTATTACCCATTTAGTCCTAATTTATTGAATTTATTGATTTAGAGATTAACCCCACTTGACTCTCTTGAGTCAAATGGATTATTCTCATTATTTCTTTTGAGCTTTTGTTGAGACACAAGACTTAGGTAATTTTCAATGATGAAATTGAGATGCAAAAGGAGTAAATCAGCCCACGTTCAAGCCCAATGAGATGGGCCTGACACAGAACTGAAAGGTGGTCCATGTCCACCTAAAGAGGAGGCCCACTTTCAAAGGAAGACTTTAAATCTCAAAGCTGAAGAGTTACTTGCTGATTACAGGAGAGAGGAGGACGAGATCTAAGGCCCAAAATGAATCGATCCAGCCCATTTTTTTTGTCTTTCACAACCAGATCCGTATATATATTGTCAATTCCTCCTCCATCAGTTTAACCTAGAACTGCTGCCCTAACCTGTGGTTGGCAGCCAGTAAACAATATTTTTCTTAGTTCCACTCTTTTTTGAGATTGTCTAAGTGAGGTAGAAGCGATCCGTGACTGAGAGCACAGAGGAGGGGAGGGGAGAAGAACCTAGGCTGTGACTGGTGTGACAATAAGGTTCAGATCTTCTTCCTTTCCCTCACCCTTTTGCCTTCTCTTGTTTGCCCAGGTTATCTCTTCAGAAGATAGCCAAGGTTCAGAGCTTCCTATGCCACAACCATGCCCAATATTTTGTTTTGTAGTGAAAGTTATGGGCAAAATATCCCGCCATTTGCCGATGCGTCAATGCCCCTACACCTACCACCCACACACTTGTCTGCCTGTTTGCCAACACATCATTGACTGAACGATGCTTGCCAATGGATGATCACTCGTGCATTGTTCACAAACATGTCACCACTCATGTGGTGCTTGCCGGTGCATTGTCGCCCTTGCACCATTCGGTCAAGGCGTCATCACCTGCATGACATTCACCATTGCTTCACTACCCACACCCTGTCATCTTCCATTCAGATACAGCATTGATGGACTGACGCTCACCGATGCGAGACATCCATGGCACCGTTTGCTGGTGCATCATCACCGTACTTCATTTGTTGTTGGTGCGCTCGTGCGCTTGTTACTCGAGTGCCCACCAAGGTAAAGTTACTCTGATTTTAGTTTTTTTTATTGTTAAAAAGTTCATTGATTTGACTCTTACTCTCTGTGGTTCGACCACTACACACCCTATGTAGTAAGGAAAATCTCTAATTTTTTGTATTAATCAGAACCTTAAAAGACAAATTTTACCCAGAAATCTGAATTATCAATAACCTTGGGAGAAGTGAACCTATGAAGCTATTATTATTGATGATCAAATATGATAACTTTGACATATTGGCATCAAAAGGGAGCATCTCTCCTTCCTAAGTGATTGTAAGACACATTTAAATACTCAAATTTTTATGGTTTCTTGTCAAAGTGTGCGGCACTTTTCATGATAAATTGTTGTCACTCAAATCAAGTGTACGTAAGGGTGTATTCCCCAAGGACACAAGAATGTGCCCTTCCAATTTGTTTCCTACCATTATAAAATCATGTAGCATGGGAAAAAAAGACTGATATCTTCAAGTAATGACCCACTTATATTATTAAAGGATAAATTGAGTTCTTCAACATTTTGGGAAGAATTATGGCATGGGAGAAATGGGCTAAAAAACTTGTTCCATCTCAAATGCAAGGAAGATAAAGTAGAGTTGCAACAAAAGTTGATGGGCAGTGTCCAAATTGAAGTGCTTTGTAAATCTAACAAGCGCATTCTCTCTTGGGTCCAAAGGAAGGAAGGAAGTCGGTTACCACTATGCCTATTAACCACACACCTAGTAATATACAATGCTATAAGTTGAAAAGAGGGGACCCAAGAGATGGGGTACTTTGTGTCAATCTCTAACCCACCCTTGGAGGAGATATCAACATATTGAAGTTTAGAAAGGTTGACGAGCACAGAAAATTGAAAAGTTTCTTCCAATGCACCACCAATATAAAAATTGGTTAGGCCACCGCCGCTGCCGCCGCTGCTGTAGAAGGCCAGGAGGAGATGGGGGCTGTGGGTAGAGGGTTGTGATGTGGGTTTTTTGTACCAGTGCATTCATCCATCCCCTTTTTTGGAGAGGAAACGCTGATGTCCTTTCCTCCTCCATGACTGCCGTGGCCTTCCTCACCTTCAGTCATGTTTTGTTAGATTTCTGACCTCGCTCTACTCTTCTGCAGATGCTGGTTCTTTCCACCACACTTTCTCCTTCACTCTCTTCTTCTTCTCGCGGAGCTTCAGCACCACTTTCATCGTCGCTTCTGCTCGCCAGCGGCGGCCTGCCTGTCCCAGTGATTGTAACATACACTGGGTCCGGAGGAAGGAGAGAGAGGGAAATTTACCTGCCAACTTGTCGATTTTCAAGTTTGGAAACGTTTGCAAACAGCAAAAGTGGTAAAATTCCTTCCAACTCGCCAACTTGGATTTCAAGAAAGACCAAGTCGGTTAAATTACTGAAGACGGAGCAAGAGATGCTTCCCTTGACCTCATCACCGGTAAGACTTGAGGAATTGAGCTTGTAAAAGCTGCCAAGGCACAGAGGGATACTGCTCGGAAATTGTTGTTAAATAGAGAGATCTACCAATGAGCTCATCTGGCACCAGTATGAGTAGTTCCCTCAGAGATGGTTGCCAGATCTCAAGGTGCATAGATATGAAGGGATTGATCCCTCAACTTATTCAATGACAGATTGAGAACCTTCATGAGCTTCAAGTCACAAATAACTGTGAGACAAATAAGAGAAAAGAAATACAAATCTTCTTATTCGCATGTTCGGATGAGACGGATGGGAGTGGATATAATATAATGGAGGAAAGTTATCCTGTGGAATGCCAACGGCTATCTGATTGGATGGCAAACAAGAGCTTTCGAGCTGCCCAAATACTGTTAGCATGATCAGGTTTTGGTGCCACATCTCCTCCTCTAGATCACTTCACTTGTTGCCTCCTAGTTTGACATGCAACTTATCTTAGACCATCGACAGCAGTCCTTCCCCTCTTCTGTTGTTCAGTAACCTTAAACGGGCAAACCCCAACAATTGGGGAAGTTGATTGCCCTCTTGATCTCAAGCAAAGCCCTTCATTGATGTAGGGTAGAATACAAATGGTAGAATCCTAAAGATTTGTGAGGGTAGAATATCATTATATTCAGAAATCTCTTGCAATAATAAAACTAAAAAATTGAGCGGCTTAAGAAATCCACTAATTAGGGTACCTAGATTTAATAGATCAGATAAAGCTTTATCACAGGGAATGATCAGCTAAATATAAAAAGGTAGCTACCCTATGGTTCCCTCAGGCGACTGTGGCAAGAGAATATACTAAAAAAATAAATGACTAGGTAGCTAATAGGAGAAGTTCAGAAATTATACTTGAGCTCTGACTGGATTTGATAAATTATTGAAGTTGACCATTGATTTGCCTTTGTGCAGTTGTTGAACTTTGACTTGTTGACTATTGAACATTGACCGCGTAGACCAGGCCGTCAGCTGTTGCAATTCGCAGCTGAAGGGCTGGACCAGTTTTGGTCAGGATGGCCAGATGACTCATGCCAAATGGTTTGGGCCACGACTGGCTCAACAGAGACAATGTTGGTGGGCTGGCTGACGTGGGCTAGGGATCATGTAGGCCCACGAATGAAATAACCCCAGCTTTAAATGTGGCGCTATCCAGCAGCAGAGAGAGAGGGAAACAGGAGGAACAATGACAAAGAGAGGTGAGGGCAGAGGCTGGCAGTGAGTAGGGGTGCAATGATCGTGAGGCGATGGTCGACAGTCACAACGGTGGTGGTGGCGGCAATATAGTGAGGCCGACGGTGGTGGGCAACGAAGAGAGGATGATAGTGAATGGTGATGGCCACTGGAGGTGGCTGCGGGTGGTGGAGAAGGCAATGGATAGGCAGTGGTCATGGAAGGGGAGGCGATGATGGCGACAATGGCAGGTGATGGCAGTACCGATGGTGCAAGTGGTGGTGTCTAGCAGCGATAGAAGAAAAAGAAAGGAGGGGGAGGGGTGCTCCAAATCGAGAGCAGCAGGGTCCTTTGACCAACCCAAGCAGGAGCGATAGGATCTCATGATCAAGTAAGAAAGAAACACTTCATCTCATTCACTATCAAGCCAAAGGTTTGAGGGCCGATTTATAGGTATCTCTAGATGAAATAATAGTAAGTTAATAATAAAAGAAACCTTCTATTGTAGGGCATTTTCTTTGGCAGCATGGGTGATGAGTAGTTGGATCAAAGGCAATGTTCCCACCTTCTACAATAATTCTTCCCTCGATTTAATTGGACCCTTCCTTATTTGAAGGGCTGTTGAGGTGTGCTTCATCGAGGGCACTATTCTCGCATTCTACATTTGTTGTTTCCTTATTTTTATGGAATCACCTTCCTTGGTTGATGAACCCTTGAAGCGTGCTGCATCATGCACTCCTCATCGTGACAACCCTTTCATTTACATTCCATACAAGTCAACATTGTGACGATGAGAATGGCCATTAGTCTTCCCAGGATAACTCCCTAAAATGCCAATGGAGCAAGAGGAAGAGGTGCCTTTCTTACTTAAACTAACTAGATCCTATTTATGTGCTTGTTGACCCTTCGATGTCAAGAGAATGTGGTGTGGAAGGGGGATGCAAGTCTAGATCACCAACTAATTGAAGGTTCCACATTGACCAATTGGTTGATGTCTAATACCTTTCTCTATACTGAGATGAATGCACCATTGGCTTCGAAATCAAATATTACAATGACTTGACTCTGTTCATTGACTGAAATCTTTCTTTTTCCCTTTTACTCTTTTCTATAATTATCTTCTCTCTCTCTCTCTCTCTCTCTCTCTCTCTCTCCCCCCCGAAGTCATAGGGGTGTGGAGCCCGATGTGAACCAACCTATTATAAAGTTATTCTCAATTTTATAATTAATTATTAAGTCAAATAAGGGAAAATCAAACTTTCTTTTTAAAAAGGCCGTCAAAGATCTAGGAACCATGTGCCTTTATCTAGCTAATGGAACTGTGCCACATCTTCTAATTTTGAGATTTCTCTCATCCAATGGGTTCTTCCCACTAAGTGGCTGAATTTCAGATTAATGGTATAAATTGATTGGCTCATTCACATTGCCACAAAAAATTATCCTTCACACCTTTACTAAAATCATAATTTTAAACTTTCCACTACATAGGAAATGCAATTAATCATAGTATGTTACTAGGCACTTGTATGAATTAAAAATTTATTACGTATTATTTTAATGAGCATTTAAATTGCAGCTCTTCGGCTCTCTCTCTCTCTCTCTCTCTCTCTCTCTCTCTCTCTCTCTCTCTCTCTCCCCTCTCTCTCTCCCTCTCTCTCTCTTGCTGTCTTTGTTCTCTATGTATAAATCTCATTGGAAGAAGAAATGAAAAGGGAAAAGAGATAGGGAAGGGAATGGCTGTTTGACCATCTCTAGGAAAAGATAGGTGCCATGACGATGGTGCAACTAGAGCACCTTATGAGAAAGTGTAGGTCCTTGAGCTGCCACTTCACCATTGCTGCCACCATTAATATTGAGTTTTTTCTACTAGGATATTTTATTAATATAGTTGGATATAGTACCTTCCTAGGCTTATATGAACTAGAAAGAGTTTAGTTCAAGAAAAGTTTCCAACCATCCACTTGTCAGTACCCTACAAAATCATTTATACAACACTTGTGCAAAACCAATAAATAATAAACTTGAAACCTTCATGTTAATTCAAATCTATTAACTAGGACATTGAAAGTTTCAAAGGTCCATCAACTATATGTTTCAATATTGATCAATGAACTGGAAATATTTCATCCTCCATCTTTTATTGAAGAATAGGTTGATAAGAAACCCCCAGAAACCCAAAGTAAATGACATCGTAACAAATGCAAAGAATAAAGCATCCTTGTAATCTTTTGTTGTTATCCTTTTTGCTCTCTCATTGTTAGAGGAGCATTCCTTCTTAAGTGGTGGTCCACATAATCCTAGATTACCTTCAAAATTACTCTCATTGAAAGTTCTAAATTGTATACCATTGGGGATCATACCAATCATGTTGTTGAAGGCAATATTAAAAGCTGAAAGGAAAGTGAGTCGAACCATTTCATTGGGAATGGAACCACTTAAGCCATTATATGATAGATCTAGACTTTGCAGATTATACATGTTTGCCATCAACTTCGGTAAAGAACCTTGGATTTGATTCTTTGATAAGTCCAATGATTGAAGCCCTTGCAGCTCCCCAATTTCTTGAGGAATGATGTTACTAATCATATTCATTGATAAATCAAGGTGAGTCATCCACTCCAAAGGGCCACCTTGATATAGACAGATCGAATTTTTTGACTTGAATAATAGGCCTGAATTTCTTGGCATTAGAGACTCCCAATAAAAGCCTAATGTATCTGTTAAGTACAATGTAGGTGTGACCTTGTTTATAATTTTTGATCTCCAAGATTAAATATTGTGAAGACAAGATAAAAGTTTTCCTGATAAGTTATTTCTAGAAAGATCAAGGAGACGTAGATGCTGCATTTCACATAACTGTTTGGGTATGTGGCCTTGAATATGATTCATTCTCAAGGAAAGTATCAACATATTGGGGAAATAAGGTATGTTTTGAGAGAAATTTTATTTAAGGCTATTATCTCCAGCATCAATTACTTTGAGCCTAGAAAAGTTGGCCAACCTTGAGAAAAGTAAGCTTGTGAAACTATTGTTGTGGGCGATCAAAAATTGTAAATTTGGCATTTCGGCATCAACGGGGAGCATCTCTCCTCCAAGGTGATTAGAAGACACATCTAAATAAAACAATTTGCTCCTGTTTCTCATCAAAGTGGGTGGTAATTTTCTTGATAAAATGTTGCCACTCAGATTTAGCCAAGACAAGGGTGTATGCCCCAAGGATGTAGGAATGTGACCTTCCAACTTGTTTCTTGACATTTCAAACACTTGTAACTTGGGAAAAAAAAAGCCTAAATTCTCAGGCAGCCCATTTAGATCATTATAGGATAAATCAATGTGGTAAAGATTTTGAGATCCATTACAACAAGGGATAAGAAATGGACCAGAAAAATTATTTCTTCTTAGTGATAGTGAAGATAAAGTAGAGTTGCAAAAGAGGCTAGTAGGTAGTGTTCCCTTGATTGAGGTGTTGTAAAAAGATAACTTTTCTAATCTACCTTGGGTCTTGAGGAAGGAAGGAAGTCGACTACCACTATGGCTATTAACCACACTTTTAGAAATACTTAAATATTTGAGTTGAAAAGATGGGACCCAAGAGATGGGGTACTCTGTGTTGATCTCTAACCCACCCCTAGAGGAGATATGGAGATGTTCAAGTTTGGAAAGGTTGGCAAGCATCGAAAATTGTAAATTTCCTTCTGATGCTCCACCTTCGATATGAAGAGTGATCAAGTTGGTTAGATTACTAAAGATGGAGGAAGGGATACTCCTGTTAAACCAATCTCCAATAAGATATAGGACATTGAGCCTATTCAAGTTGCCGATGCAAGGAGGAATGGTACTTGGAGATATGTCATTAGATATAGAGAGATGTGTCAAGGAGTGCATGTTGCACAGCCAAGATGAGTCATTCCATTGGAATAGGTTGTTGGACAAATTGAGAGATGTCAAAAAATGAAAGTTGCTAAAACAAAAAGGAATGTCACCTAATAAATAGTTATTAGATAAATCAAGTTTTATGAGAGCTCTCAAGGTGCACAAACATGATGGGATATAACCATCCAACTGGTTGCCTGATAGATCCAAAGTTTTTAGGAGTCTCAAGGTGCACAAACATGATGGGATATAACCATCCAACTGGTTGCTTGATAGAGCTAGAGTGTTTAAGAGTCTCAAGGTGCACAAACATAATGGGATATAACCGTCCAACTGGTTGTATGATAGATCCAAAGTTTTTAAGAGTCTCAAGGTGCACAAGCATGATGGGATATAACCGTCCAACTTGTTGTCAAATAGATCCAAAGTTTTTAGGAGCTTCAAGTGGCAAATAGCTGTGACACAAATAAAGGAAATCAAACAAAGAAATTTCTTATACATGTGAGCAAATGAAATAATTGAATGAGTTAATTGATTAATTAAACTGTATACTTGCATTTTTCTTAAGAATAACAAAAGTAAATGAATGAGTTGTTTGTCACAATTGGGGGAAGTTACTCACCCTCTGGAATGCCACCACCTATCTTATTCCCACCTAGATTCAGGCTCTCTAGTTGCTCAAACTCCGTCAATATGGTGAGGTTTGGGTGCCATGTTTCCTCCCAATCTCTCGGAACCTTGCTGGTCAAATAGAGCTCGACCACGTGACCGGTGTTGGGGTTGCAGATAATATAAGGCCATTGGCAGCAGTCTTTTCCCTCTTCCATTGTTGAGTCACCCTAGTCGTACATGTACGAGCTGTTGGAGGGGTAAAATAGCTTCTTGATCTCAAGCAAAGCTGCCCGCTCGTTGTCGTGACAACCCCTCCCCTCACATCCTAGACAAGACAATGCCATGACGACGAGAACAACCATCAGCCTTCCTGTGATAGCAACCCTCAAAACCATTGGAGGAGCAATAGTAGCATTAGCACAAGAAGAAGAAGAAGAAGAAGAAGCAGACTAAGAAGAAGAAGATGATGAAGAAGAAGAATGAGAGCTCATGTTTCTTGCCCAAACGGACCACATCTTCCCTATTTATGGGCTCATTGAGTCGTCGACGACCAGAGAATGTGGTCTTGGAGGCTTCGCAGGTCTAGACCACCGGTCAATCGGAGGCTCCACACTGACTCAGTTGGTTGACGTCTCTGTCCTTGACAAATATCTTCTTATACGCTGAGATGAATACGGCATTGACTTCTTATGTCAAGCGTTACAACGACATTGACTTCTGTTATTTACGTCTCTCTCTCTCTCTCTCTCTCTCTAGGTCATGTTATTTATGCCGAGCATTACACGACGGTTGGTGTGTGGAGCCCGACCTAAACTAAGCTATTTATCAATTTATTACGCTTTCATAATTAATTATTTAGTCAAATGAGGGCAGACCGCACTCCCTTTTACAAAGCCAGTCAAAGATCTAGGAACCACGCGCTCCCTCATTCAGCTAGTGGAACCATCCCACATCATTTAAATCCGAGCTGTTCGTTGAACGGCTGGATTTCAGATCGACGGTGTAGATTGATTGGCTACACCATCTTGGCGACAGAGTTTTATATTTTACACCCTTATAATTTCACAATTTAAACCGGCCGTATATGTATTGAATGCTTACGAGATATAAATAAAATAAGTATTATTTTAATGCGCATTTAAACCGCAGCTCAGCCGTTTCCCTCCTTTCTAGACGTACTCCAAGTGACCTCCCTTCTATTTCTCTCTCTCTCTCTTTCATGGTGTGTGTACGAAGCTCGCCGGAGGAAAAAATGGGAAGGGAGAAGAGAAGGGGAAGGGAAGGGCTGTCGGATCTTCTCGAGGAGATGACAGGCGCCATGAAGAATATTGCAGCTGAAGTGGCTCTTAAGGCTGTTGAGGGCCCTGAGCTTCTGCCGCAACTCTGCCGCCGTCGGTGACATCGACGGAACCTCGGGCCTCCTCCGCCGTGTCCCCGCCGGATTCCTCGCCATCTACGTTGGCCCGGAGAGGCGGCGCTTCGTCATCCCCACGCGCTTCCTCACCTTCCCGGCCTTCTCCTCCCTCCTCACCCGTGCCGGGGAGGAGTTCGGCTTTTCCGCCGGCGACGGCCTCGCTCTTCCTTGCACCGGCGAGTTCTTCCGGTGGGTCCTCGTGATCCTCGACTCCGACGAGGCACGGTTCAGGAACCTCGCCCTCAAGGGCTTCGTGGTGCTGAGCGGCCTCGCCGGCCCCGAGACCTTTGTTTCCCCTCTGCCCCTTGCAGGCAGGTGCCCACCTTCCCAGAGCCGCCGCCGTCGCCGCTGCTGCTGCTGCAGAAGACAAGCGTCTGAAGGCGTCTTCTAGGGTGTGGAAGAAGAGAGGAGGGACTGTGTGGAAACGGGTTGTGACGTGGTTTTTTCAAAGGCGCAACCATCCTGTCATTTAATGTGGCTTGCCTTTTCAGGCTGCCACATTAGATGATCGGGACAGAGAAACGATCAGCGAGGTGCTTGTAAATAGAGGGTTTATTCTCCTCATTCAAATCATGCTCGAAGCAACTCATTTTACCTTTGTTCCATTATAGAGAGAGATTATTTGGGAGAGAAGTTTCAGGAAAGATCTCTTAGGTTGGTGAGTGCATTAGAGGGCCAAGATCAAGGATTCGTTCTTTGGGCTCTTAGAAAGGACGTAAAAGGACTACTACTTTTCGCATCTAGTAGATGCTTTTATCATTGTTTGTGGACGTAAAAGGACAACCTCTGATCCATGTAAAATCTCTGTGTCAGTACTTTTATTGTGAACATCACTTCTGCTGAAGTCCATATAGGACGTCTTGCACTAACACATCCATCCTCTCTTTTTTCTGGAGAAGAAACCCTAATGTCTCTTCTTCCCCGTTGATTGTGGCGGCTGTTCTCACCTTCACTCGAGTGCTGTTAAATTTCTAAGCTCACTCTAATCAGCTACTGATGTGGGTTCTTTCCACCATTCCTTCTCTTTCCCTCTCCCCTTCTTCTGATGTGGCTTATACGAGAAACTGCCGTTCTCTCCTCCTCTCCCCTCTCTCCCTCTCTCTCTATTCTTCTTCGTTCTTCTCTCTCACACGCATACATAAGGGCTTTGCTCCAATAAGATAAATTCTAGAATCCAATGAGATGAAGAGTGGGCAAGATTCCGTCGATCAATCAAGACAAGGTTTCATGCTACAAGAAAAACTTGATTGTTTAATAGAAAACTAAATCAATCAATACCTTGCCCGAGTCTCTAACCCTTTTCTATTTCGCTCTCTTATATTCTTCGCCTCTCGTTTCCATTGAACGCACAGACACACCCCATTGAGCATCATGACTGACCCATTCTACACGCACCGTCTTGACAGATAATGACACACAACGACCATCAGATAAATTAAATGAAGACAAATGTACAAGGTGACGCCGTCGACGTGACCCTGTGGAAATCAGAGGTGCAGTCTCTGATTTCCACATGCAACTCCACCCGGGTCACTCTCGTAAGAATCCATGTAAACATGAAGTAAATTCCAAGGTCTGTGCTTACCTCATCCATTCCCCCCCTCTTCTGCTTTCCCCATCTGGGCGTGTCTCTGAGACTGTTCCTTCCTTCCTGTCTCTCATCCTCCTCTCCGGTAGGCAGACCTTGTCGGCTGCCGTCTGCCATGGCCGGCTACAAGCCCCTGCATCTATAACAAGCCCGGCAAGCCCCCATGCCTGGTCGCGGAACCTCCCATATACCCGTCAGCCTCCCTCTCCCACATACCGCATAGAGCGGTCAGCTCTCTGCAGCCAACGGCGTCTCCTGCAGCCCCGCTTTCCCCGGAGACGGCCTTATTCCAAAGCAGCCCCCTAAATGGAAAGTATCCCGTACTCCTGCGGCCGATCGCCATCCGGCAGAAGGCTTGCCCAATATCCCGAAACATCAACACCACCGATCTCTATCAAGACATGAAAGAATTCATCAACGGAAAGTACCGAGGCTCTCTCTCTCTCTCTAGAGAGAAGGCGTACGGGGGCCGAACGTACGCCAACCTTTATAAATTTGTTAAATTACTCCATATTTATGTGTGGATGAAGCGAATATTGATGTATAGCAGAAGACGATTCACCTATTCAGGTGCCTTGTTGTTTATAGCTCTAAATATAATCTGTTCAAAACATTTCCACGGACCCCGGGTTGACTTCATCTGACTTTGTCGACTCTGCCCTTGTCGGGGTTGACGGCAGTCAACGGAGAAGGTCCTCATTGATCTCGAGCAGAGCCCTCGGCTCGTCATCGTCGCAACCCCTCCCTTCGCATCTCAGACAAGACGACGCTATATTGGCGAGAATGATCACGAGCCTTCCCGAGATAACAGCAGCCCGCAAGGCCTGTGGTCGTCTTTCTTGCTCAAGCCGACCACAAGACTCCCTCTCTCCCTCCCTCCCTCTTTGTGCGCTACTCGACTCATCGATGACCCCGGGAGGGGGAGACTTTTATCCAAATAGAGAGGGGGAGGTGTGGTGTGGGTGTACATCACTGGCCAGACAAAGGCTCCGCCTTGACTGATTGGTTCACATCACCGTTCTTTCTTGACTAATATCCATGAGAAAACGCCATTGACTTCATAAGTCGATCATTATGATGACCTGACTTTGTTCACTGATTTGAGACCTTTCCTTTTGCCTTCTTTCCTTCTATTCTTTGCACCTCTCTCTCCGTCCCTCTCTCTAGAAGTCATAGGTTGGCATGTGGAGCCGGACCAGAATGAAGCTATTTATAAATTTATTTCATTTTCTTATAATTGATTGTTTTGTCAAATGAGGGAAGACTACACCCCTTTTTACAAGGCAGTCAAAGATCTCAGAACCACGCGCTCCATTGTCCAGCCAATGGAACTCTGCCACATCATCTCATTCCGAGCTTTCCAACATCCGACAGACCCCTACCTGGGGCCGGAGAGGCGGCGCTTCGTCATCCCCACGCGCTTCTTCGCCTTCCCTGTTTTCTCCTCCCTCCTCACCCGCGCCGAAGAGGAGTTCGGTTTCTACGCCGCCGCCGGCCTCGTCCTCCCCTGCGCCGCCGAGTTCTTCCGGCGGGTCCCCGAGATCCTCGGCACCGACGAGGCCCGTTTCAGGGACCTCGCCCTCGAGGGCTTCGTGGAGCTGAGCGGCCTCGCCGGCCCCGACACCTTCCGTCTCCCCTCCACCAATTGCAAGCAGGACGCCACTTTCCCGCCGCCGCCGCCGCCGCCGCTGCAGAAGACCGGGGTCTGACGATGTTTTGTAGGGCTTTTTCGCCTGGTTCGGAAGAGGAGGGGGACTGTGTGGAGACGGTTGTGATGCGGTCTTTTTTAACAGCTGCATCCATCCATCCATTCATCCTTTGTCTGAGAGGAAACCCTAATGTCCCCTCCTCCGCCATGGCTGCGGCGACCTTCCTCGCCTTCAGTCGAGTTTTCTTAGATCTCCCGAGCTCGCTCCAATCTGCTGCTGATGTGGGTTCTTCCCGCCATTTCTTCTCCTTCCCTCTCCCCTTCTTCTCCGGGAGTTTCAGCCCGGCCTCCGCCGTCGCTTCTGCTCGCCGGTGCTCATTCGTCGTTTAATCGTCGTTCTCCACGGCACCGGTGAGGGGTTTCTCGGCGGCTACAATGGCTGCTGCTCCGGCGTGAGCGGCGGGGGCTCTTCCGTCTCTCTCTCTCTCTCTCTCTCTCTCTTTCTTCCTCGTGTAACGACACGTACCCACCGCTCTTGGCCGGAAAGGCCAAGAGGATCTCCAGATGAGAACGCGTACCCGCATTCAACAGTAATTAGGTCATTTAGACCTCCCGTAGTACTCCACCGTACCAAACCGTAGCGACCTTTGAATGCTCCGTTTTAATGGGCCCTTATTCAAGGCTTTTCAGTGGCCCAATCAGATTTCTTGTCCATCTGGGCCATAGGTAAGTCCATTAACAGCAGCACTCATTTTACATCATAAAGATGTCTAATTTTTCTATGCTAGTCACAGAAAAATGAGAAGAAATATCAAATTACTTGATTTCAAATACGATGAGATTATATGGAGAATGGTACAATAGATTTTACATTATATTTTAGCAAAGTTATTTTATTTGAAGATCATTCCCAAGAAATGTCTATTTAATGATTTAATACATGCTAACATGAATAGCCCAGGTCGATACCTTGAAAACAATTTCTAAGTGACAGGAAAAGAATAGGAAAACCAAAAGAAAGAAAGAAAGAAAATTCAAAATTTTTTGGATTTATCATGATTTTCATATATATTTTTAGGCTGAATATTGGGCTTGGTGTATTAGCCCCAATACCTAGAGGCAATGCTTCATCATCCACACACGCTTACTCACCTTCCTCATCTTCCCCTCTCTCAGAAATTATTCCTTGCTTTTTATCTCTTCCTCTTCTCTAGTTGATGTAGGATGAATATGATTGATACAAATGTGACATATTGTAAATGAGATGAATAACTAGCAAGCCACAAAATTCACACACATTCAGATTCGAACTTTTAAAGCTGGGTGCGTGATAGTGAGAAGACCATTTTATTTCTTAGTCGAGGGCTAGAGGATCATTTCAAATTGTCGTGATAAATCAAAGCTCTATATTTTAAAATCTCAATCGGCCTTTAAACAAGGAAAACATAGCCCACACGCTTGATCATGAGCCCACACGACAAATCGTGAGGCCACATGGCTAATCACAAGCCCACACAACTAAACCGATGGTGGTGGAAACACAAATGAGAAAAAATGGGATGAAATCAATGCACACATTCACTAGAGAGGGTTAAGAGTGGACCTTGGGCATTTGAACGCCGAGGAGTTGACGTCGAGGATAATTTAGAGAAGAGTGAGCCTGACATGGATCCAATTGCACGGTCAGTTGGCAAGGTCAAGGGGGAAGTCGCCCTCTTGCGGGGTTCGGGGTAGCACCCTGAAACCAAATCCGGCGGACGACAAGAGAAGGGCACGTAGTGCACGCACGATAGCCATTGAGGGTCGGAGGCTGTCGTGGATGGCAAAGGGCCAAGCATGTCCACTATGTGTGGAACGCTCCGATCACGAAAAGATGCCAAGTATCATGCGGACGCCTGCGGAGAGGAGTCTGTCGTGTGCAGATGGCGATCTGGCGGGATCCGTTCCACGACAGCGGATGCTTGTCACTGACGCGGAGGATGTCCACGGCTGCAGGGCAAGGAACCATGAGGACACACGCGGAGAGGAGTTTGTCGCTTGCGGACGACGATCCAATGGAACCATTCCTCGATAGTGGACACTTGATGCTATCGCAGAGGACGTCCACAGCTGCAGGGTGAGGAATTGTGCGGACGCCGCAAAGAGGAGCTCATCGCATGCAAACGACGATCTGAAGGAGACCTGTCTCATGTCAATGAATGCTTGACCCTGACGCGGAGGATGTTTGCGGCTGCAGGACATTCCGTCATGCGACAAGATGGTTAGGTCATGCGGACACGCGTGCAAGGAAGTCTGTGGTGCGCAATCAATGATCTGATGGGAGGCCATCAGCATGACGATGAGCGCGCCAAATTGGCAGAGCATTCATCCGATGACGGAGACGGAAGGTTGACCTTAGAGTAGGGTGGGACCCATGTGACATTGGCGGCTACAGGCAGCGGCGGTCGCACAGATCTCCTAAGGCACATTCTTAAGAAAGATATATTTCTTAATCCCAAAATCAGCCACCGGTTCATGAAAATCTTAAGCCTTTATAAGCCATGGGACGGAAAAAAGGATTACAACAAAAATCAAACAAAGTCAACGAAAATAAGACCTAATAATATAGAAAATTCAGGTCCCTCAATTGGGTCTGATGGCAACGACATGGGATAGCTTTAGGTGACATGGCATCCTCTAACATCATTGTATTCATCGGTGGAGCTTGGGTACATGCTCCACCACTGGTAGGTAGACCAATGTTGGTTGCCCCTTAAGATGTCTCTTTTTGGGCGAGTCCCATCATCTCTAATGAGCCCAGTAAGCCCCTAAGCCTGGTCACAGCACCTCCCATATTCCCTTCCCAACCTCTCTCTCTCTCTCTCCTCATCCTTGTCTTTCCTTGAACGACCACACAAATTGGTCAGGCCTCTGCACCGACTGGCATCTCCTTCACTGCAGCCCCTGCTTCCTCGGCGGCCTCCGTGCACCAAGGCAGCCCCTCAGACTTCTGCTGGCGGTCGCCATCCGGCAGAAGGTTTGCCCAATATCCCGAAACATCAATACCGGCGATCTCTGTCAGGACATGAAGTAATTCATCAATGGAAAGTAGTGAGGCTCTCTCTCTCTCTCTCTCACTAGAGAAGTCCTAGGGGGCGGCCGTATGGGGCCGAGCCGAACGCGGGCACTGATAAATTTATAACGACTTTTACGATTAATAGTTAGTCAAACGAGGGAAGACCATAATTCCTGGGCGCTTCAGTGAAAGATATAAGAACCACGTACTCCCTTATCCAGCCAATGGAAGTGTGCCACATCATCGGTCATGGGGATAATTCCGGGCTTTCCGCCATCGTAGAGAGAAAATACCGTGAGAGAGAGATCGCCCGACGAGGGACATGGGATACAGAAAGAGGTAATACGAAATAACCTCGACCTCTCAGGTCGTGGGGTCGCCGATACGAGATGGTGAGTCTCCAGCTCCGAACGGAGTGCTTCACGATGGTCTTCCCCCCTTTCCGCGGCCGGTCGATCCTTCTTTATAGCCGTAGTCCGCCCGTGTCGGCGACTGCCTCCCATCTAGCGGTCGGATCCGACGGGACCTGAAACTTGCCGTGGTCCGTGCGGTTGTTCCCTTCGGTGTCTGGCTCTTGTCTGCTTTGCCTCTTTCCTGGGCTGGGCCGACTTCTTCCGGACCTCTTTCCTGGTGAGCCCATTTGGGTTGCCAGGGTCTCAACAGTCACCCAATAGAGAATGGGAACAAGAGGGATCTCTGTCACGTTGCCGCCATGCCGCTGCCGGTGCTGCCTGATGCCGCTATCTTTGTGCCGCCCGCGTTGATGTGTCACCGAGCAGAAATCATGAATCGAGTAGAGCTCGCCATGAAGGCTGCATGCCCTTTCTCCCCCCAAGGGCAACCCCCCTTTTCTCTCACCTTCTCTCTTCCCTTTTAAACCCCCGCTTAGTGTGCCTTTGTCATGGGCTTATTGTGACTGGCCCTTTATGTTCAGTTAGCTTTCGACTGTGAGAAAAGAACGAAAAACAAAAAGAAACAATTTTTTTCTCAAGGCCATGCCTTGGATATTGCATTCAATTATAATCAAAGGATTAAAACAGATTTTTCTCAAGGTTCATTTGTATATTTATATAAAAAATCATGAAACACTTCTACAATCCATTTTAGTATTTTTCATTATGTTTCATTGACTTTACCTTAGGTTACAATGATAATTTTAAATTATATGTTGACGATATCCAAGCTTCCGGATGGTTCCCATTAAATATGGGCATCTCAACGCTTAAGACTGCCAATATAATGTTCTGAGAAGTTCTGCCAATGGTGCAGTCATCATTTAGTCCCCTCTTGGAATGACAATGCTGGACACGATTGGAAATAACCTTCTGACTGGTGAGTATCTTGTCCTCTGGTTGGAGTAAGAGGGTCCACCTTGGCTAGATTCTGTTTCATCTGAGCTTCTTCGGTTGAGGATCCACTCTAATTGGGCTTGAAATAGGCTGCATCAAGGTTATACCCTTGTAATTCTTTTTACTTTTTTCTCCATACAAGTAACTACGTTAATGTGGATTGAGTCTCACATCTATAGTTTTATTGAATAGATGAATGAAGATTCATCAATAACGGCATGGTCATAGGATAAGTCAAGATCTATCACAGAGTGAAAAAGCTGCAGATGAACGATAAATAAGGACTTAAAAATATGAGAACTCAGGGATGTTGTGATTGACTTAGTATTTATGTATGCATGGAGAAGATTGTTGATGGACCGACTATAACCTAAACATATTATCAACACATTTCTATATCAAGAAAAGCTAATGATTTGATCCACATGGAAAATGCACATCTACCCATACTAATAAATATATATGGTGATTTATTAAATGTAAGGAAAACTAAAATGCTTTGGCATATTATCGCTTGAATTGAGGAGTTTTTTTAATGGAATATTCTTATGAAATTGTCTTTGATTGATGCTTCTAATTATTTAAGTGCGTTGGAGTAGCTCTTATGTTCAATACATTCAGAACACCAACTTACCCTTCGTGTTGTCATCCAAAGTCCCTTTCCGAATGAAAAATTTGGGGTACAATTTCTCCCTAGTCTTATTTTTGTTGATCTTAAGTTATAGAAATTTTCTTAAGATTTAGTTACTTCAAAATGATGATTTGATGAGCACTTAGGAATATGTTACACCCATAGCCCAGTCCACCTCCGGGCCCACAACCTGTATAACATACAGCTGCAAGAGGGGTAACCTGCCACGGTTGGAACGGTAACATGGTATGGGACTGGCTGCTGAATGAGACACTAAAACGGGCTCGAAGAAAACAATTAGAACATCCAAAAAGTGGGGACAAACTAGGAGAGCTTGGGGGTCTCCCGAACTGCCTCCTCACTAAACTCTAGGGAGTCCACCAGACCCCACTTCTCTCGCCCTCTCTATTGTTTCCATCCTGTTCTCACTACCTGTTGCTTCTTTTTGTCATTATAGTGGGCAGATTTGATCATTATCTAATCCAGTTAGATTTTCCTGTGTCATTCGGGTGTCTATACTCCGAGCCAATCCAGAGGTTCCCATCGGAATATTGTTGTTGTCAGATAAATCATCAAGAGATGGTAGAAAATTGATGTTAAACCTGGTTGTTGGAGTAAAATTAGATTGGTTTCATCTGTCCCAATCTGTCCTTGAGAACAGTTAGCCTCTGGTCTTAGTGGATTGATGATCTCCTTTTCTGTGTTCAATCAGCCAAGTTTAATAGTTTGATGATCCTTTGTGCTCCGTTTGTACAATGATTCATAATAAAAAAATAATGTGTAAAGAGAATTAAGATATTAATTTAAAAATGATCTACATAAAGGTAAGCATAAAAATATAAGGTATGTTACAATTGTAGTTGGAAATGGTATCTTCCAAAGACTATTAAAATTTAGTTGAAGATATTGCCCCAAGAGTCTGCTAGAGATGCAAAATTGATTCAAAAAATACTTACAAAAAAAGTTTAACAGTTCATGAGAAAACTGTTTGTCTCCATACAAGTATTACGCAGAACATGATCACTTTTAAAGGTTCCCTAGGTCATTTTGTAGTATTCATCAATAAATTTAAAAAATTTCCTCCTCCAGCACAGATTGAAAAAAATAATGGTGGGAAACCCCCAAAAACCCAAAATAAATGACACTATAACAAACAAATAAAATAAAGAATCATCCAAATCTTTTGAGTTGCCCACATTTTCTCCATCTTCTACCATCCTTTTTGCACTCTCCTCATTAAATGAACAATTTTTTTCAAGTGGTGGTCCGCATAACCCTTGATTGCCTTCATAACTAGCATTCAAAAAAGTGGTAAACTGTCCACCATTTGGGATCATACCAGACAAATTGTTGAATGCAACACTAAAAGTTGAAAAGGAGGAGAGTCGAACAATGTCATGAGGAATGGCACCGCTTAGACCATTATGTGAGAGGTCTAAACTTTCCATGCTATCCATACCTGCGATTGTAACTGGTAGAGAACCTCCAATACAATTACTTGACAAGTTCAATGACCGAAGTCCCTTCAGCTCTCCAATTTTTGGAGGAATGATGCCAATAATCATATTTACTGATAAGTCAAGGATAGTCATCCCTAGGAAAGGATCACCTCCATACGAAATGACTAAATTCTTGGATATAAGGAATATATATATATATTTTGCTTTGCTATCTATCCACATGATGTCCTTTTTTGGTGTTTTTGATCTCCAAGATGAACAATTGTAAAGACAAGGTGGAATCTTTCCTGATAAGTTATTTCTAGAGAGATCAAGGAGACGTAGATATTGCATTTGACATAACTGTTTGGGTAGGTAGCCTTGAATATGATTCTCTCTCAAGGAAAGTATTATCATGTAGGGGAAATTGGCTAGGTTCTGAGATAAATCATCAGTAAAGCTATTGTATCCAGCATCAATGATTGATAGAAGGGATGAATTGGATAACCTTAGGAGAAGTGGACCTGTGAAATTATTGTTGTTGACAATCAAGTATGATAAATTTGGCATGTGGGCATCAATGGGGAACATCTCTCCTTCAAGGTGATTGTAAGACACATTTAAATATGATAGTTTAGATTGATTTCTCGTCAATGTTGGTGGTAGTTTTCCTGATAAATTGTTCTCACTCAAATATAGTAAATACAAGCGTGCATGCCCCAAGGATGAAGGAATGTGCCCTTCCAACTTGTTTCCTGCCATTTTAAAAATCTGTAACTTAGGAAAAGAAAGGGCAATATTCTTAGGCAATGACCCACATACATCATTAAATGAGAAATCAATGGTGTCGACATTTTGAGAAGCATTGTGGCATGGGAGAAGAAACAGACCAGAAAACTTGTTCCACCTTAGATTAAGTAAAGATAAAGATGAGTTGCAAAAGAGATCATTGGGCAATGTTCCTATTATTGAGGTGCCCAGAAAAGTCAAATATTGTAGTCTACCTTGGGTCTGTAGGAAGGTAGGAAGTGTGTTACCACTTTGCCTATTAATTGCACAATCAGATATAGTCAAAGATTGGAGTTGAAAAGATGGAACCCAAGAGATAGGGGACTCTGTGTCGATCTCTAACCCACCCTTGGAGGAGATGCTAATATTTTCAAGTTTGGAAAGGTTGGCAAACACAGAAAATGGTAAAGTGCCTTCCAACCCACCACCATCAATTAAAAGAGTGTTTAGGTTAGTCAAATTGCTAAAGATGAAGGAAGGGATGCTCCCTATGAACCCATCACCAACAAGACTCAAGGAATTGAGTTTATTCAAGTTGTTGAGGCATGAAGGGATGCTGATTAAGAATCTGTCATTAGATATTTGGAGATGTGTCAAGGAGCGCATGTTACATAACCATGATGAATAGTTCCCTTTTAACTCTTTGCTGGATAAATAGAGATGTTTTAGGAAGGGAAAGCTGCCGAAACAGGAAGGGATAATGCCCTCAAAACTATTAAAAGATAGATTGAGTTTTCTCAAAGATCTCAAAGAGCACAAACAGGATGGGATGGAACTCTCCAATATGTTCGATGAGAGATGTAGAGCCTTGAGGAGCTTCAAGCCACAAATAACTGCATGGCAAATAAAAGGAAAAGAACAGAAACTTTTCTCATACGTATGATCTAATAAAACAGATTAGACCGAAAATATATTAACTGAATCGAAAACTTGCATTGAACATGAACATCGATCAGATTAAACAAACGAATCATGACGTTGTCTAAAAGTAAAACCTAAGAAAATGAACAAGATGTTTTTCACGATTGGGGGAAGTTACCCTATGGAATCTCCATGAAATCGAACCCCAAATTCAGGCTCTCTAGTCGCCTAAATGCCACAAGCATGGTGAGGTTCGGGCGCCATATCTCCCCCACAGCACTCTGCTTCTCGTCCAGCAAATGGATCCCCACCACACGACCAGTGTCAGGCTCGCAGTTTATACCAGACCAGCGGCAGCAGTCTTTTCCCTCTTCTGCTATCGAGTTTCCCCAATCAGGGAAGTTGAAAGCCTGATGGATCTCCAGCAAAGCCCTCCGCTCGTCGTCGTGACAACCACTCCCTTCGTATCCCTGGCAAGACGACGCCATGATGACGAGAATGACCATCAGCGTTCCCAGGACAATACCCCGGAAGGCCATTGCAGGAGCAGCAGGAGAAGAAGAAGAATTCGCCTTTCTGGCTCAATCTGGCAACAGGCTCCTTGACTCGTCGACACAGTGGGGAAATGTGAGGTTGGAGGGCGGCAGAGGTCAAGTTTACCCACTGATCCGAGGCTCCGTGCTGACACGGTTGATTGACCGATATTTTTTGCTAGGTCAAGCTTTCCCCGTCTGGACGTCTCTCCAAAACTGTTCCTCATCTCCGATTAGTGGACATCGTCGGCTTTCGTCTGCCATGGCCGGAGACAAGCCCCTCCATTTAAGCCAAGCCCGGCAACCCCGTAGGCCCGGTCGCAGCAGTACCTCCCATACTCTCTCTCTCTCTCTCTTTTCATGCTCTTGTCTTTCTCGAATTGCCACACAGCAATCATCTTTCTTCGGTCGACGGTGCCTCTTACACGCAGCCTTGGCTTCCGCGGTCGTCGTCTGACGGAGGCTTGACAAAAATGCCGAAACGTCACTGCTGACGATCTCCATCTAGAGATGAAAGAATTCAGCAAGTCAACTGCTGGTTTTTCTCCTTTCCAAGGCAATGGAAAGAACTAAGGCTCTCTCCCCCCCCAACCCTAACCAAGCTATTTATAAATTTATTACGTTTCCTATAAAAATATTAATTTGGACAAGTGAGTGAAGATCAGCCAAAGAACTAGGAACCACGTGTTCCTTTATCTAGCCACGGTAATTATGCCATATCGCCGGCCATGGGAGTAATTCGGAGCTTTCCACCATTCCGAGTGGATGGTATAGATTGCTTGAAACTTCTCCCGTCTTTAAATTTCACCATTTGATGCAAGAGCAGACATTGCTTAAAACTTCCTTCCCTTCCGAAGAACAGATCTTGATCATGCAACAGTCATCCTCAACTCATACTGCTGCGGGGTTTCACTATGGCAAAGCCACATATGGAATTTTTTACTTTCCACCCTGAACAATTATTATTATTTTTTTTAAGTGATGCGTTCAATCATAGCATATAACCAGGACCTTGGATGAATTTTTTGAAAAAAATAAGTATCATTTTACTGCGCAATGACATCGCAGCTCCACCTCTTTCCCTTCCCATAGAGCCAGGTGACCCCATTCTCTCTCTTCTATGTCTGTCTGTCTGTCTGTCTGTCTCTCTCTCTCTCTCTCTCTCTCTCTCCCCGTCCCTCTCTCAATTTCTCTCTATGTTGTTACAGTCTCTCCATGAATATCTATACAGACGCAAGGTTTCTGGGGCCGACTGTGTCTCCTCCATCGCAGCTTCCACAGGCTTTTCTGCCAGCTATCCATCTCGGGTTGCAGTCAGGGAAAAGGTTTTCCAAATATCCCGAAACTCTATCATCTTTACATTGGTCCTTAAAAATGCATACCATGAGAGATTGAAGCAGAATATGTCCTGTTGTATCCATCACCCCTTTTTATCCACATACTTCAGATATCTTTGAGTGCTAGCCTAGTGTAGGTGTAGTAGGTGAGAGTTTTCTCATAGATTTCATTATTTGAGTGATGTCAAACAATGGATATGATTGACACTAATAAAATATGTTGGGATTGTGATGAATAATTAACAAGCCACAAAAATTCACACATAATTAGATTCGAACCTTTAGAGCTGGGAGTGTAATTGTGAGAAGACTGTTTCATTCTTCAATCGAGGGTGGGAGTATCATCTCAAGTCGTGATAAAATAAAGTTCCACATTTCAAAATCTCAATCAACCTCCAAACAAAGAAATCACAACCCACATGATTGACCATGAGCCCATACGGCTAAGTCTAATAGTGATAGAAACACGAACAAGAAAAATGGGATGAAATCAATACACATTCAGTAGAGAGGTTTGAGAAGGGACTTTGGGTGTTTGTACGTTGAGAAGTTGACATCGAGGATGATTAGAGAAGAACGAGCCTGACGTGAATCCAACAAGACAAGGTTTCATGCTACAAGAAAAGCTCGATTGTTTAATAGAAAACTAACTCTATCAACACCTTGCCCCAGTCTCTCACCCTTTTCTATTTCTCTCTCTTATATTCTTGGCCTCTCGTTTCCATTGAACGTGCAGACACGCCCCATTGAGCATCATGACTGACCAGTTCTGCATGCACCATCTTGACGGATAATGACACACAATGACCATCAGATAAATTAAAGGAAGAGAAATGTAGAAGGTGATGCCGTCAACGTGACTCTCTGGAAATCAGAGTTGCAGTCTCTGATTTCCACATGCAACTCCACCCGGGTCACTCTCATAAGAATCCATGTAAACACAAAGTAAATTCCAAGGCCTGTGCTTACCTCATCCATTCCCCCCCTCTTCTGCTTTCCCCGTCTGGGCGTGTCTCCGAGACTGTTCCTTCCTTCCTGTCTCTCATCCTCCTCTCCGGTAGGCAGACCTTGCCGCTGCCATCTGCCATGGCCGGCCACAAGCCCCTCCATCTATAACAAGCCCGGCAAGCCCCCATGCCTGGTCGCGGAACCTCCCACATACCTGTCAGCCTCCCACATACCACACAGAGCGGTCAGCTCTCTGCGGCCGACGGCATCTCCTGCAGCCCCCTTTCCCTGGAGACTGCCTTATTCCAAAGTATCCCGTACTCCTGCGGCCGATTGCCATCTGGCAGAAGGCTTGCCCAATATCCCGAAACATCAACACCGGCGATCTCTGTCAGGACATGAAAGAATTCATCAACGGAAAGTAATGAGGCTCTCTCTCTCTCTCTCTCTCTCTAGAGAAGTCATAGGGAGGCGTATGGGGGCCGACTGTGTGGCAACCTTTATAAATTTATTAAATTACTCCATATTTATGTGTAGATGAAGCGAATATTGATGTATAGCAGAAGATGATTCACGCCCTGTGGAGAAGATTGCTGATGGGCGACTATTTTAAAAGCCTTGTAATGATTAGAGTCAGGAATCAACAAGAATTATTTCTTTCCGCATAAGAAAAAAGACAAATTAATTGGCTTTTCTGCATAAGAAAAAGGACCTGAATAACAACTAATAAATAAAGATGAAGTCAATCTGTCTTGAGGACTCGAGCTTGCCATCGTTCCCCCCTCCACATGACTTGGGCAGGTGTTCTTCCCTTTCTAGGTTATAGTAGAATGACAGGGATTTAGAAAGCTAATCAACTCATTTGGATTGCGGCATCTTTATAAACCCTACAGGCCACCCTCCATCTGAGCTCAAGCCATTGCCATCCTCTCCCTCCCGGTGGGATGCCCTATGGCTGGAAATCTTCTCCTTCGATCGACCCATGAGGGGACGAAGAAGCCGCGTCACGAGATCGCAGAGACCGACAGACTCCAGCAGATACGGAAGAAGAGGAAGATGGCGGCGGAATCCCACAAGTGCCACAGTGAGATGAAGAGAAATCGAGTTCCGAAGGGGTTCCTCTCCGTCTGCGTGGGGAGCAGATGGGGAGGCTCCTGAGACCCATGGCTCACCTGGGCCACCGGGCCTTCATCTCTCTTCTCAAGGAAACAGAGGAGGAGTTCGGATTCCGGTTTGCTTGTTTGAAGAAGAAGAAGAAGAAGAAGAAGAGAAAGGGCAACAAGGAAGCATAGGGCAGATGCTGTGCAGAGCCTGGCACGATGAACCGCTTCCAGCAACAAACCCAGAAGCACATCTATGGCTGACCCCTCTCTCTAGAATGGGCCCCTCCGCAGGCAAACACTCATTTGCACGATGCAACGAGATCTTCTGCAAGTGGCCATCATTTTGTAACGAAGAGATCCCTGTCAGTAAAATAACGATGCCGATATTATTACAATTAATATTAACTTCCTCCTCGGAATGGGTGATGAGGGAGGAGAAGATCTGGAAGGTGAGGAAGCACGGAGGGATGGCGAAGTCCCACCTCTCTGTTGAGGCGAAGGCAACCAACCCTTAGGATCTGCCTAACGGTCGGCCGGGGTTGTCGGGCTGGTAAGCGACCAGGGAGGCATCGGTGACAGAGCGCCTCAGGCGAACCGGCGGATCTCGATTATAAGAAGACGAAGAAGAAGACAGAGGGGGTGTTGAAGAAAGACCCGCCATCTCAAAGAGCTGACCCATCGGAGAATTATTGCGAGAGTTCTCTGTCTCCTATCTTTTCCTTGAGTTGCTCACGCTCTCAGGAGATCGAGGATCCTCGTTCTGCACTCTGTGTTCTTCGAATTAGTGAAATTACAGCGCCCTGTCTCTTCTTTTCCCCTTGGTGGCCATCTTTGGCTCAAGGTCTGCCCAACCCAAATTGGAATTTAGTGGAAGAAATATCCTCATACATGCTGATTTAAATAATACATCACAACTGTTGTTGTCCATTCATCGTGATTGACTTGGCTCAGTAAATTGTTGTTGACCAACTAAATGATCTGTGCCATTCATCAAGCTCTATGTTGGGGATTTTCAGAGTCCAAAATGAAAACAGAGCAAAGAGAATTGGGAAAACTGAAGCACCAAAGGAGACGACGAATAAGGCGGTCACAAAATGGGGCAAAACCCTCCCTTTTTCTCTCTCCTTTAAATGGGACACAAAATGGCCCATGTATGAAATTAATCGAACAAGTAGTGAAGATAAAACTAAAAGTTGAAAGAATGGAGAGTCTAACCATTTCATGGGGGATAAAATCACTTAAACTATCATGTAAGTGATCTAAACGTTCTATGGTATCTGTGCCCGCCTTTGCCACCGGTACAAAACCTTGGATGCAATTATTTGATAATTTCAACACCCAAAGTTCCTTTAGTTCTCCAATTTTCCAAGGAATCCTATTTATTGATAAATAAACAATACTCAAAATATAACCTTCGTATGAACTGACCAATTTCTTTCACATGAAGGATACACTTTCTTCGCGTGTTATCTGTTTAACATTCTTTTTTGCGTGCTTAAGCTCCAGGAAAAATTATGGTGAATACAAGATAATTTTTGTCCAAATAAGCTGTATCCTGAAAGAGATTACCATACATGTTCATTTGCATAATGCTTACGGAAATTGATTAATAGTTTTGCCTAAAAACCTTCATGTTCATGTAAATCTATTATGAAGAGTACTCACAACTGTGGCTATCCATTCATCGTGCTTGGCTCGGTTCACTAAATCGCTGTTGACCAACTAAATGATCTCCGTCGTTCAGTCTCTCCGTCACATTCTCACTACATCTAACAAGAGAAGATCCGGCGGAACCCTGGCGACCTGTAAATGCCAATTATCCTCCACCAAACAGGTGTTTTTTCATCATTCTGTGAATATTCCCAACAACTATGCCATGTCATATGCGGCCCGTTCTTAGCCAATTATGCCTTGGACAGTCAGAGTAGTATGGGCCCAGAATGTACAGCTATCCTCTCTCTCTCTCTCTCTCTCTCTCTCCCCTCTCTCTTTCCCTCTCACGCTCTGTCTCACTCCCTCTCTCTCTCTATCTCTCTCTCTCTGCATCTCAGTGTCTGTACGTGCCTCGGCATGTGTTCGCTCCGGCATAGACTCTCTTAGATGGCAGCAAGCGGCATTGGTCTCGTCTGTCCCCCTCTGGACGTCTCTCAGAAACTGTTCCTTGCTTCCTATCTCTTCCTCTTCTCCGGTAGGTAGACCAATGCTGGTTGCCCCTCAGGATGTCTCTTTCTGGGCGAGCCCCATCATCTCTAACGTGCCCAGTAAGCCCCCTGGCCTGGTCACAGCACCTCCCATATTCCCTTCCCAACCCCTCTCTCTCTCTCTCTCTCTCTCTCTCTTCTTGTCCTTGTCTTTCCTTGAATCACCACACAAAGAGGTCAGCCGTCTGCGGCCGACGGCGTCTCCTCCACGGCAGCCCTGCTTTCCACGGCGACCTCCGTGCTCAAAGACAGCTTTCCCCGCGGTCGCCATCCGGCAGAAGGTTCGCCCAATATCCCGAAACATCAATACCGGCGATCTCTGTCAGGACATGAAGTAATTCATCAATGGAAAGTAGTGAGGCTCTCTCTCTCTCTCACTAGAGAAGTCCTAGGGGGCGGCCGTATGGGGCCCGAGCCGAATGCGGGCACTGATAAATTTATAACGACTTTTACGATTAATAGTTTGTCAAACGAGGGAAGACCATAATTCCTGAGCACTTCAGTGAAAGATCTAAGAACCACGTACTCCCTTATCCAGCCAATCGAAGTGTGGTACATCACCGGTCATGGGGATAATTTCGGGCTTTCCGCTATCGCAGAGAGAAAACCCCGTGAGAGAAAGATCGCTCGACGAGGGACACGGGATACAGAAAGAGGTAATACGAAATATCCTCGACCTCTCAGGTCGTGGGGTCGCCGATACGAGATTGCGAGTCTCCAGCTCCGAACGGAGTTCTTCACTATGTTCTTCCCCCCTTTCCGTGGCCGGTCGATCCTTCTTCATAGCCGTAGTCTGCCCGTGTCGGCGACTGCCTCCCGTCTAGCAGTCGGAACCGACGGGACCTGAGACTTGCCGTCCTCCGTGCGGTTGTTCCCTTCGGTGTCTGGCTCCTGTCTGCTTTGCCTCTTTCTTGGGCTGGGCCGACTTCTTCGGGACCTCTTTCCTGGTGAGCCCATTTGGGTTGCCAGGGTCTCAACAGTCACCCAATAGAGAATGGGAACAAGAGGGATCTCTGTCACGTTGCCGCCACGCTGCCGGTGCTGCCTGATGCCGCTATCTTTGTGCCATCCGCTTTGATGTGTCACCGAGCAGAAGTCATGAATCCAATGGAGCTCGCCATGAAGGCTGCATGCCCTTTCTCCCCCCAAGGGCAACCCCCCTTTTCTCTCACCTTCTCTCTACCCTTTTAAACCCCTGCTTAGTGTGCCTTTGTCATGGGCCTATTGTGACTGGCCCTCTATGTTCAATTAGCTTTCGACTTGAGAAAAGAACGAAAAACAAAAAGAAACAATTTTTTCCTCAAGGCCATGCCTTGGATATTGCGTTCAATTATAATCAAAGGATTAAAACAGATTTTTCTCAAGGTTCATTTGTATATTTATATAAAAAATCATGAAACACTTCTACAATCTATTTTAGTATTTTTCATTATGTTTCATTAACTTTACCTTAGGTTACAATGATAATTTTAAATTATTTAACTCTAGTTATCCTGCAAAAATAATATGTTAAACAATACTCGAATATAACTTTCTTATGAACTGACCAACTTCTTTCACATGAAGGATACACTTGCTTCGTGTGTTATCTGTTTAACACTCTTTTTGTGTGGGAGGGGGGCACAAGTCTAGATCACCGGCTAATCAAAAGTTCCTCGCTGACTAGTTGGTTGATGTTTAATCCCTTTTTCTACGCTGGGATGAATGCGCCATTGACTTTGAAATCAAGTATTACAATGACTTGCCTATGTTCATTGACTGAAACCTTTCCTTTTACCTTTTATTATGTTCTATAATTATCTTCCCTCTCTCTCTCTCTCTCTCTCTCTCCCCCTAGAAGTCATGGTTGGGCTGTGGAGACCGACATGAACCAACCTATTATAAATTTATTCTTGCTTTTATAATTAATTATTAAGTCAAATGAGGGAAAACCAAACTTTCTTTTTACATCGACAGTCAAAGATCTAGGAACCATGTGTGCATATCCAGCCAATGGAACTATGTCACATCATCTAATTTTGACAATTCCCTCATCCAATGGGTCCTCCCCACTAAGCGGCTGAATTTCAGATCAATAGGATGAATTGATTGGCTCAATTACATTGGCCACAAAAATTTTTCTTTTACACCTTTACTAATATCATAATTTTAAAGTTGCCACTACATAGGAGATGTAATTAATGACAGTATGTTACTAGGGACTTGTATGAATTAGAATTATATTAGGTATTACTTTAACGAGCATTTAAATCGTAGCTCCTCTACTCTCCCCTCACCAATCATCCAGGTGACCTCTCGTCTCTCTCTCTCTCTCTTGCTCTCTCTATTCTTTGTGTGTATGAATCTCGTTGGAGGAAGAAATGGGAAGGGAGAAGAGACAAGGAAGGGAATAACTATCTGATCGTCTCTCGGAAAAGATGGGTGCCAAGATGATGATGCAGCTAGAGCACCTTATGAGGCAATAGAGGTCCCTGAGCTTCCACTACCACTTTGCCACCATTGTCACCATGAATATTAAGTTGTTTATATTAGGATATTTTATTAACATAGTTGGATATAGTACCTTCCTAGGCCTATATGAACTAAAAAGAGTTTAGTTCAAGAAAAGTTCTCAACCATCCACTTGACAGTACCCTACAAAATCATTCATACAACACTTGCCAAAAATCAATAAATAATAAACATGAAACCTTCATGTCAATTCAAATCTATCAACTAGGACATTGAAAGTTTCAAAGGTCCATCAACTACATGTTACAGTATTGATCAATGAACTTGAAATATTTTAGCCTCCAACTTTTATTAAAAAATAGGTTGACCAGAAACCCCCAAAAACCCAAAGTAAATGACATCGTAATAAATGCAAAGAATAAAGCATCCTTGTAATCTTCTATTGTTATCCTTTTTCCTCCCTCCTTCTTAGAGGAGCATTCTTTCTTAAGTGGTGGTCCACATAATCCTAGATTACCTTCAAAATTGCTCTCATTAAAAGTTCTAAATTGTATACCATCGGGGATCATACCAGTCATGTTGTTGAAGGCAACATTAAAATCTGAAAGGAAGGAGAGTCGAATCATTTCATTGGGAATGGAACCACTTAAGCCATTATACGAAAGATCTAAACTTTGAAGATTATACATGTCTGCCATCGACTTCAGTAAAGAACCTTGGATGTGATTGTTTGATAAATCCAATGACTGAAGCCCTTGCAGCTCTCCAATTTCTTGAAGAATAATGTCACTTATCATATTCATTGATAAATCGAGGTGAGTCATCCACTCCAAAGGCTGACCTTGATATAGACAGATTGAATTTTTTGACTTGAACAATATGCCTAAATTTCTTGGCATTAGAGACCCAGGTGAAAAGCTAAATGTATTTGATGAGTAACTTGTAGGTGTGACCTTATCTATAATTTTTGATCTCCAAGATGAAATATTGTGAAGACAAGATAAAAGTTTTCCTAATAAGTTATTTTCAGAAAGATCAAGAAGACGTAGATTCTACATTTCACATAACTGTTTAGGTATGTGGCCTTGAATATGATTCATTCTCAAGGAAAGTATCACCATATTAGGGAAATAAGGTAGGCTTTGAGAGAAATTGTCTGTAAGGCTATTATATCTAGCATCAATTACTCTTAGACTAGAAAAGTTGGCCAACCTTGGGAAAAGTAAGCTTGTGAAACTATTGTTGTGGGCGATCAAAAATTGTAAATTTGGCATCTCAGCATCAACGGGGAGCATCTCTCCTTCAAGGTGATTAGAAGACACATCTAAATAAAACAATTTGTTCCTGTTTCTCATCAAAGTGGGTGGTAATTTTCCTAATAAAATGTTGTCACTCAGATCTAGCCAATACAAAGGTGTATACCCCAAGGATTCAGGAATGTGCCCTTCTAACTTGTTTCTTGGCATCTTAAACACTTGTAACTTGGGAAAAAAAAAGCCTAAATTCTCAGGCAACCCATTTAGATCATTATAGGATAAATCAATGGAGCGAAGATTTTGAGATCCATTACAACAAGGGAGAAGAAATGGGCCAGAAAAATTATTTCTACTTGGTGACAATGAAAATAAAGTAGAGTTGCAAACGAGGCTAGTAGGTAGTGTTCCCTTGATTGAGGTGTCATACAAGGTTAAATCTTCTAATTTACCTTGGGTCTTGAGGAAGGAAGGAAGTCGACTACCACTATGCCTATTAACCACACAATTAAAAATAGATAAAAATTTGAGTTGAAAAGACGGAACCCAAGAGATGGGGTACTCTGTGTTGATCTCTAACCCACCCCCAGAGAAGATAATGAGATATTCAAGTTTGGAAAGATTGGCAAGCACTGAAAATTGTAAATTTCCTTCGAAATTTTCACTCGATATTTCAAGAGAGATCAAGTTGGTTAGATTACTAAAGATGGAGGAAGGGATACTCCCCTTAAACCAATCACCATAAATGTTTAGGTAATTAATCCTATTTAAGTTGCCAATGCAAGAAAGAATGGTACTTGGAGATATGTCATTAGATATATAGAGATGTGTCAAGGAGTGTATGTCGCACAGCCAAGATGAGTCATTCCATTGAAATAGGTTGTTAGACAAATCGAGAGATGTCAAAAAATGAAAGTTGCTAAAACAAGAGGGAATGTCACCTAAAAGATAGTTACTAGATAAATCAAGTTCTATGAGAGATCTCAAGGTGCACAAACATAATGGGATATAACCGTCCAACTAGTTGCCTGATAAATCCAAAGTTTTTAGGAGTCTCAAGGTGGACAAACATGATGGGATATAACCATCCAACTGATTGTTTGATAGAGCTAGAGTGTTTAGGAGTCTCAAGGTACACAAACATGATGGATATAACCGTCGAACTGGTTGCCTGATAGATCCAAAGTTTTTAGGAGCTTCAAGTGGCAAATAGCTGTGACACAAATAAAGAAAATCAAACAAAGAAATTTCTTATATATGTGAGCAAATGAAATAATTGAAGGAGTTAATTGATTAATTAAACTATATACTTGCATTTTTATTAAGAATAACAAAAGTAAATGAATGAGTTGCTTGTCACAATTGGGGGAAGTTACTCACCCTCTAGAATGCCACCACCTATCTTATTCAAAGCTAGATTCAGGCTCTCTAGCTGCCCAAACTCTGCCAACATGGTGAGGTTTGGGTGCCATGTTTTCTCTAAATCACTCTGATGCTCACCATATAAATAGAGCTCGACCACGTGATCGGTGTTCGGGTTGCAGGTAATATGAGGCCATTGGCAGCAGTCTTTTCCCTCTTCCATTGTTGAGTCACCCCAGTGGTACATGTATGAGCTGTTGGAGGGGTTAAACAGCTTCTTGATCTCGAGCAAAGCTGCCCACTCGTTGTCGTGACAACCTCTCCCCTCACATCCTAGACAAGACAACACCACGACGATGAGAACAACCATCACCCTTCCTGTGATAGGAACCCTCAAAGCCATTGGAGGAGCAGCAGCAACAGCAACATAAGAAGAAGAAGAAGCAGACTAAGAAGAAGAAGATGATGATGAAGATGAAGAAGAATGAGAGCTCATGTTTCTTGCCCAAACGGACCACATCCTCCCTATTTATGGGCTCGTTGAGTCGTCGACGACCAAAGAATGTGGTCTGGGAGGCTTTGCAGGTCTAGACCACAGGTCAATCAGAGGCTCCACACTGACTCGGTTAGTTGACATCTCTGTCCTTAACAAATATCTTCTTTCTATGCTGAGATGAATACGGCATTGACTTCTTACGTCAAGCATTACAACGACATTGAATTATGCCATTTACGTCTCCTCTCTCTCTCTCTCTCTCTCTCTCTAGGTAGGTCATGTTATTTACGTCGAGCGTTACACGACGGTTGGTGTGTGGAGCCCGACGTGAACTAAGGTATTTATCAATTTATTACGCTTTTATAATTAATTATTCAGTCAAATGAGGGCGGACCACACTCCCTTTTTACAAAGCCAGTCAAAGATCTAGGAACAACGTGCTCCCTCATTCAGCCAATGGAACCGTCCCACATCATTTGATTCCGAGATGTTCGTCTCTCAACAGGTGGCCCCCCGCAGAGCGGCGGGATTTCAGATTGATGGTGTAGATTGATTGGCTGCACCACCTTGGCCACAAAATTTTATATTTTACACCCTTATAATTTCACAAATTAAACTGGCCGTATATGCAGTGAATCCTTGCGAGATATAAATAAAATAAGTATTATTTTAATGCTCATTTAAACCGCAGCTCAGCCATTGCCCTCCTTTCTAGACGTACTCCAAATTGACCTCCCTTCTATTTCTCTCTCTTTCTTGGCATGTGTACGAAGCTCGCCGGAGGAAAAAATGGGAAGGGAGAAGAGAAGGGGAAGGGAAGGGCTGTCGGATCTTCTCGAGGAAATGACGGGCGCCATGAAGATGGTGCAGCTGAAGCGGCTCGTAAGGCTGTTGAGGGTCCTGAGCTTCCGCCATCACTCCGCCGCCGTCGGCGACATCGGCGTAGCCTCGGGCCTCCTCCGCCGCGTCCCCGCTGGGTTCCTCGCCGTCTACGTTGGTCGGGAGAGGCGGCGCTTCGTCATCCTCACGCGCTTCCTCACCTTCCCGGTCTTCTCCTCCCTCCTCACCCGTGCCGAGGAGTTCGGCTTCTCCGCCGCCGGCGGCCTCGCTCTTCCTTGCACCGCCGAGTTCTTCCGGTGGGTTCTCAAGATCCTCGACTCCGACGAGGAACGGTTCAGGGACCTCGCCCTTGAGGGCTTCGTGGTGCTGAGCGGCCTCGCCGGCCCCGAGACCTTCGTTTCCCCTCTGCCCATTGCAGGCAGGCGGCCACCTTCCCAGAGCCGCCGCCGTCGCCGCTGCTGCTGCTGCACAAGACAGCGTCTGAAGGGGTTTTCTAGGGTGTGGAAGAAGAGAGGTGGGACTGTGCGGAGAGGGTTGTGATGTGGTTTTTTCAAAGGCTCAACCATCCACATTAGATGATCGTGACAGAGAAATGGTCAGCCAGAAGAAGTGAAACTGTTGGCACCATTACCGAAGTGGCTGCGAGGTGCTTATAAATAGAGGGTTCATTCGCCTCATTCAAACCATACTCGAAGCAACCGATTCTACCTATGTTCCATTATAGCGAAGAAACTGTAATGTTCCTTCCTCCCCCATGACTGCGGCAGCCGTTCTCACCTTCACTCGAGAGCTGTTAAATTTCCAAGCTCGCTGTAATTGCTACTGATGTGGGTTCTTTCAACTATTCCTTCTCTTTCCCTCTCCCCTTCTTCTGATGTGGCTTATCCGAGCAACTGCCGTTCTCTCCTCCTCTCCCCTCTCTCTCTCTCTCAATTCTTCTTCATTCTTCTCTCTCACACGCATATGTAAGGGCTTCGCTCCAATTAGATAAACTCTAGACTCCAATGAGATCAAGAGTGGGCAAGATTCCGTCGATCAATCAAGACAAGGTTCCATGCTACAAGAAAAACTCGATTGTTTAATAGAAAACTGACTCAATCAACACCTTGCCCGAGTCTCTCACCCTTTTCTATTTCTCTCTCTTATATTCTTCGCCTCTCGTTTCCATTGAACGCGCAGACACGCCCCATTGAGCATCATGACTGACCCGTTCTGCACGCACCGTCTTGACGGATAATGACACACAATGACCATCAGATAAATTAAATGAAGACAAATGTACAAGGTGACGCCGTCGACGTGACCCTGTGGAAATCAGAGGTGCAGTCTCTGATTTCCACATGCAACTCCACCCGGGTCACTCTCATAAGAATCCATGTAAACACGAGGTAAATTCCAAGGTCTGTGCTTACCTCATCCATTCCCCCCCTCTTCTGCTTTCCCCGTCTGGGCGTGTCTCCGAGACTGTTCCTTTCTTCCTGTCTCTCATCCTCCTCTCCGGTAGGCAGACCTTGTCGGCTGCCGTCTGCCATGGCCGGCTACAAGCCCCTGCATCTATAACAAGCCCGGCAAGCCCCCATGCCTGGTCGCGGAACCTCCCATATACCCGTCAGCCTCCCTCTCCCACATACCACACAGAGTGGTCAGCTCTCTGCGGCCGACGGCGTCTCCTGCAGCCCCGCTTTCCCCGGAGACCGCCTTATTCCAAACCAGCCCCCTAAATGGAAAGTATCCCATACTCCTGCGGCCGATCACCATCCGGCAGAAGGCTTGCCCAATATCCCAAAACATCAACACCGGCGATCTCTGTCAGGACATGAAAGAATTCATCAACGGAAAGTACTGAGGCTCTCTCTCTCTCTCTCTCTCTCTCTCTCTCTCTCTCTCTCTCTCTCTTTCTCTCTAGAGAGAAGGCGTATGGGGGCCGAATGTACGCCAACCTTTATAAATTTGTTAAATTACTCCATATTTATGTGTGGATGAAGCGAATATTGATGTATAGCAGAAGACGATTCACCTATTCAGATGCCTTGTTATTTATAGCTCTAAATATAATCTGTTCAAAACATTTCCACGGACCCCGGGTTGACTTAATCTGACTTTGTCGACTCTGCCCTTGTCGGGGTTGACGGCAGTCAACGGAGAAGGTCCTCATTGATCTCGAGCAGAGCCCTCGGCTTGTCATCGTCGCAACCCCTCCCTTCGCATCTCAGACAAGACGACGCTATATTGATGAGAATGATCACGAGCCTTCCCGAGATAACAGCAGCCCGCAAGGCCTGTGGTCATCTCTCTTGCTCAAGCCAACCACAGGACTCTCTCCCTCCCTCCCTCCCTCTCTGTGCGCTACTCGACTCATCAATGACCCCGGGAGGGGGAGACTTTTATCCAAATAGAGAGGGGGAGGTGCGGTGCGGGAGGGCAGCGCGGGTGTACATCACTGGCCAGACAGAGGCTCCGCGTTGACTGATTGGTTCACATCGCCGTTCTTTCTTGACTAATATCCATGAGAAAACGCCATTGACTTCATAAGTCAAGCATTATGATGACCTGACTTTGTTCACTGATTTGAGACCTTTCCTTTCGCCTTCTTTCCTTCTATTCTTTGCACCTCTCTCTCCGTCCCTCTCTCTAGAAGTCATAGGTTGGCATGTGGAGCCGGACCAGAATGAAGCTATTTATAAATTTATTTCATTTTCTTATAATTGATTGTTTTGTCAAATGAGGGAAGACTACACCCCTTTTTATAAGGCAGTCAAAGATCTCAGAACCACGCGCTCCATTGTCCAGCCAATGGAACTCTGCCACATCATCTCATTCCGAGCTTTCCAACATCCGACAGACCCCCCTTGCCCCTGTGCTGAGCGGCTAGACTTCAGAATGACGATCTGAATTGATTCATTGGCTCGACGACCTTGGTAACATGTGAAATTTTATATTTTACGCCCTTACCAATTTCATAACTTTAAAGTGGTCTTCATATACGGTATGTAACTAAAAATGATGAAATATAATTAAAATAAATAACTATTATTTTAGTGCAGATTTAAACCGCAGCTTCCCCGTTTTCCCCCTTTCCACAGGGGTACTGCAGGTAGGGCTCTCAACTGAGCTCCTCGTGTCGTGTTTTTCACAACACGGCACACGGCACGACTGGGCTTTGTCGTGGCATGGGTCATTCCAGACCCAGCACGGCACACGGCACAACTGGGCCATGCCTCGGGTCAAGGCAGACCTTGTCTCTCTCTCTCTCTCTCTCTCTCCGAGACTGCTTTCCCCGTCTGGGCGTGTCTCTCTTCCTCCTCTCCGGTAGGCAGACCTTGTCGGCTGCCGTCTGCCTGCCATGCCTGGTCGCGGAACCTCCCATACCCGTCATCCCCTCTCTCCCACATACCGCACAGAGCGGTCAGCTCTCTGCGGCCGACGGCGTCTCCTGCAGCCCCGCTTTCCCCGGAGACCGCCGTACTCCAAGGTAGCCCCCTAAGACTTCAGCCGGCGATCGCCATCCGGCAGAAGCCTTGCCCCTAAAACATCAACCGCGGCGATCATTGTCAGGACATGAAAGAATTCATCAACGGAAAGTACTGAGGCTCTCACTCTCTCTCTCTCTCTCTCTCTCTCTCTCTCTCTCTCTCTAGAGAAGTCATAGGGAGGCGTAAGGGGGCCGACCATACGGCAACCTTTATAAATTTATTAAATTACTCCATATTTATGTGTAGATGAAGCGAATATTGATGTATAGCAGAAGACGATTCACGCCCTGTTGAGAAGATTGCTGATGGGCGACTATTCTAAAAGCCTTGTAATTATTACAGTTAGGAATCAACAAGAATTATTTCTTTCCGCATAAGAAAAAAGACAAATTAATTGGCTTTTCCGCATAAGAAAAAGGACCTGAATAACAACTAATAAATAAAGATGAAGTCAATCTGTCTTGAGGACTCGAGCTTGCCATCGTTCCCACCTCCACATGACTTGGGCAGGTGTTCTTCCCTTTCTAGGTTATAGTAGAATGACAGGGATTTAGAAAGCTAATCAACTCATTTGGATTGCGGCATCTTTATAAACCCTACAGGCCACCCTCCATCTGAGCTCAAGCCATTGCCATCCTCTCCCTCCCGGTGGGATGCCCTACAGCTGGAAATCTTCTCCTTCAATCGACCCATGAGGGGACGAAGAAGCCGAGTCACGAGATCGCAGAGACCAACAGACTCCAGCGGATGCGGAAGAAGAGGAGGATGGCGGCGGAATCCCACAAGTGCCGCAGCGAGACGAAGAGAAATCGGGTTCCGAAGGGGTTCCTCTCCGTCTGCGTGGGGAGCAGATGAGGAGGCCCCTGAGATCCATGGCTCACCTGGGCCACCGGGCCTTCATCTCTCTTCTCAAGGAAACCGAGGAGGAGTTCGGATTCCGGTTTGCTTGTTTGAAGAAGAAGAAGAAGAAGAAGAAGAGAAAGGGCAACAAGAAAGCGTAGGGCAGATGCTGTGCAGAGCCTGGCACGATGAACCGCTTCCAGCAACAAACCCAGAAGCACATCTATGGCTGACCCCTCTCTCTAGAACGGCCCCCTCCGCAGGCAAACACTCATTTGCACGATGCAACGAGATCTTCTGCAAGTGGCCATCGTTTTGTAACGAAGAGATTCCTGTCAGTAAAATAACGATGCCGATATTATTACAATTAATATTAACTTCCTCCTCGGAACAGGTGATGAGGGAGGAGAAGATCGGGAAGGTGAGGAAGCACGGAGGGATGGCGAAGTGCCACCTCTCCGTTGAGGCGAAGGCAACCAACTGTTAGGATCTGCCTAACGGTCGGCCGGGGTTGTCGGGCTGGTAAGCGACCAGGGAGGCATCGGTGACAGAGCGCCTCAGGCGAACCGGCGGATCTCGATTATAAGAAGACGGAGGAAGAAGACAGAGGGGGTGTTGAAGAAAGAAGAAGACCCCCGGAGACCCGCCATCTCAAAGAGCCGACCCATCGGAGAATTATTGCGAGAGTTCTCTGTCTCCTATCTTTTCCTTGAGTTGCTCACGCTCTCAGGAGATCGAGGATCCTCGTTCTGCACTCTGTGTTCTTTGAATTAGTGAAATTACAGCGCCCTGTCTCTTCTTTTCCCCTTGGTGGCCATCCTTGGTTCAAGGTCTGCCCAACCCAAGTTGGAATTTAGTGGAAGAAATATCCTCATACATGCTGATTTAACTAATACATCACAACTGTTGCTGTCCATTCATCGTGATTGACTTGGCTCAGTAAATTGTTGTTGACCAACTAAATGATCTGTGCCATTCATCAAGCTCTATGTTGGGGACTTTCAGAGTCATAAATGAAAACAGAGCAACGAGAATTGGGAAAACTGAAGCACCAAAGGAGACGACGAATAAGGCGATCACAAAATGGTGCAAAACCCACCCTTTTTCTCTCTCCTTTAAATGGGACACAAAATGGCCCATGTATGAAATTAATCGAACAACTAGTGAAGACAAAACTAAAAGTTGAAAGAATGGAGAGTCTAACCATTTCATGGGGGATAAAATCACTTAAACTATCATGTAAGTGATCTAAACTTTCTATGGTATCTGTGCCCGCCTTTGCCACCGGTACAAAACCTTGGATGCGATTATTTGATAATTTCAACGCCCAAAGTTCCTTTAGTTCTCCAATTTTCCAAGGAATCCTATTTATTGATAAATAAACAATACTCAAAATATAACCTTGGTATGAACTGACCAATTTCTTTCACATGAAGGATACACTTTCTTCGCGTGTTATCTGTTTAACACTCTTTTTTGCCTGCTTAAGCTCCAGGAAAAAATATGGTGAATACAAGATAATTTTTGTCCAAATAAGCTGTATCCTGAAAGAGATTACCATACATGTTCATTTGCATAATGCTTACGGAAATTGATTAATAGTTTTGCCTAAAAACCTTCATGTTCATGTAAATCTATTATGAAGAATACTCACAACTGTGGCTATCCATTCATCGTGCTTGGCTCGGTTCACTAAATCGCTGTTGACCAACTAAATGATCTCCATCGTTCAGTCTCTCCCTCACATTCTCACTACATCTGACAAGAGAAGATCCGGCGGAACCCTGGCGACCTGTAAATGCCAATTATCCTCCACCAAACAGGTGTTTTTTCATCATTCTGTGAATATTCCCAACAACTATGCCATGTCATATGCGGTCCGTTCTTAGCCAACTATGCCTAGGACAGTCAGAATAGTATGGCCCAGAATGTACAGCTATCCTCTCTCTCTCTCTCTCTCTCTCTCTCTCTCCTCCCCTCTCTCTCTTTCCCTCTCACGCTCTGTCTCACTCCCTCTCTCTCTCTATCTCTCTCTCTCTGCATCTCAGTGTCTGTACGTGCCTCGGCATGTGTTCGCTCCGGCATAGACTCTCTTAGATGGCAGCAAGCGGCATTGGTCTCGTCTGTCCCCCTCTGGACGTCTCTCAGAAACTGTTCCTTGCTTCCTATCTCTTCCTCTTCTCCGGTAGGTAGACCAATGCTGGTTGCCCCTCAGGATGTCTCTTTCTGGGCGAGCCCCATCATCTCTAACGAGCCCGGTGAGCCCCCAGGCCTGGTCACAGCACCTCCCATATTCCCTTCCCAACCTCTCTCTCTCTATCTCTTCTTGTCCTTGTCTTTCCTTGAATCACCACACAAAGAAGTCAGCCGTCTCTTCTTGTCCTTCTCTCTCTCTCTCTCTCCCCTTTCTCTCTCTCTCTCTGCTTTGCATGTTGATGAAGCTCGCCGGAGGAAGGAAAGGGGACGGAGAAGAGAGGGGGAATGGAAGGGCTCTCGGATCCTCTGGAGGAAATGTCGAGCGCGATGAAGAAGGGGGGACAAGGTATCGCTGGTGGTGCAGCTGAAGCGGGTCGGGCTTCCTCTGCCGCATCCCTGTCGGCTTCCTGGTCGTCTACATGGGACCGGAGAGACGGTGCCTCGTCATCCCCACCCGCTTCCCCAACTTCCCGGTCTCCTCCGTCATCCCCCGCGCCGAGTTGTTCGGCTTCCCCACCGCCAACAGCCTTGCCCTCCCCAGCGCCGCTTCCGGCGGGTCCTCGAGATCCTCGACTCCGACGAGGTCCGTTTCAGGGACCTCGCCCTCGAGGGCTTCGTCGAGAAGAGCGGTCACGCCGACCCCAAGACCTTCGATCTCCCCGCTGGCCATTGCAGCGAGTAGGCCACCGCCGCTGCCGCCGCTGCTGTAGAAGGCCAGGAGGAGACGGGGGCTGTGGGGAGAGGGTTGTGATGTGGGTTTTTTGTACCGGTGCATTCATCCATCCCCTTTTTTGGAGAGGAAACGCTGATGTCCTTTCCTCCTCCATGACTGCCGCGGCCTTCCTCGCCTTCAGTCATGTTTTGTTAGATTTCCGACCTCGCTCTACTCTTCTGCGGATGCTGGTTCTTTCCACCACACTTTCTCCTTCACTCTCTTCTTCTTCTTGCGGAGCTTCAGCGCCACTTTCATCGTCACTTCTGCTCGCCAGCGGCGGCCTGCCTGTCCCAATGATTGTAACATACGCTGGGTCCGGAGGAAGGAGAGAGAGGGAAATTTACCCACCAACTTGTCGATTTTCAAGTTTGGAAATGTTTGCAAACAGCAAAAGTGGTAAAATTCCTTCCAACTCGCCAACTTGGATTTCAAGAAAGACCAAGTCAGTTAGATTACTGAAGACAGAGCAAGAGATGCTTTCCTTGACCTCATCACTGGTAAGACTCGAGGAATTGAGCTTGTAAAAGCTGCCAAGGCACAGAGGGATACTGCTTGGAAATTTGTCGTTAAACAGAGAGATCTACCAATGAGCTCATCTGGCACCAGTATGAGTAGTTCCCTCAGAGATGGTTGCCAGATCTCAAGGTACACAGATATGAAGGGATTGAACCCTCAACTTATTCAATGACAGATTGAGAACCTTCATGAGCTTCAAGTCACAAATAACTGTGAGACAAATAAGAGAAAAGAAATACAAGTCTTCTTATTCGCATGTTCGGATGAGACGGATGGGAGTGGATATAATATAATGGAGGAAAGTTATCTTGTGGAATGCCAACGGCTATCTGATTGGATGGCAAACAAGAGCTTTCGAGCTGCCCAAATATTGTTAGCATGATCAGGTTTGGGTGCCATGTCTCCTCCTCTAGATCACTTCACCTCTTGCCTCCTAGTTTGACATGCAACTTATCTTAGACCATCGACAGCAGTCCTTCCCCTCTTCTGTTGTTCAGTAACCCTAAACGGGCAAACCCCAACAATTGGGGAAGTTGATTGCCCTCTTGATCTCAAGCAAAGCCCTGTATTGATGTAGGGTAAAATACAAATGGTAGAATCCTAAAGATTTGTGAGAGCTTTTAAAAAAAGAGAATGTCATTATATTCAGAAATCTCTTGCAATAATAAAACTAAAAAATTGAGTGGCTTAAGAAATCTACTAATTAGGGTACCTAGATTTAATAGATCAGATAAAGCTTTATCACAGGGAATGATCAGCTAAATATAAAAAGGTAGCTACCCTATGGTTCCCTCAGGTGACTGTGGCAAGAGATTATACTAAAAAAACAAATGACTAGGTAACTGATAGGAGAAGTTCAGAAATTATACTTGAGCTTTGACTAGATTTGATAAATTATTGAAGTTGACCATTGATTTGCCTTTGTGCAGTTGTTGAACTTTGACTTGTTGACTATTGAACATTGACCGCGTAGACCAGGCTGTCAGCTGTTGAAGTTTGCAGCTGAAGGGCTGGACCAGTTTTGGTCAGGATGGCCAGATGACTCATGCCAAATGGTTTGGGCCATGGCTGGCTCAACAGAGACAGTGTCAGTGGGCTGGCTGACGTGGGCTAGGGAACATGTAGGCCCACGAATGAAATAACCCCAGCTTTAAATGTGGTGCTATCCAGCAGTAGAGAGAGAGGGAAACAGGAGGAGCAATGACAAAGAGAGGTGAGGGCAGAGGCCGGCAATGAGTAGGGGTGCAATGATCGTGAGGTGATGGTCAACAGCGACGACAGTGGTGGTGGCGGCAATATAGTGAGGCCAACGGTGGTGGGCAACGAAGAGAGGATGATAGCAAATGGTGATGGCTGCTGGAGGGGGCTGTGGGTGGTGGAAAAGGCAATGGATAGGCAGCCATCATGGAAGGGGAGGCGATGATGGCAACAATGGCAGGTGATGGCAGTACCGATGGTGCAAGTGGTGGTGTCTAGCAACGATAGAAGAAAAAGAAGGGAGGGGGAGGGGTGCTCCAAATTGAGAGCAGCAGGGTCCTTTGACCAACCCAAGCGGGGGCAATAGGATCTCATGATCAAGTAAGAAAGAAACACTTCATCTCATTCACTACCAAGCCAAAGGTTTGAGGGCCAATTTACAAGTATCTCTACATGAAATAATAGTAAGTAAATAATAGTAAGTTAATAATAAAAGAAACCTTCTATTGTAAGGCATTTTCTTTGGTAGCATGGGTGATGAGCAGTTGGATCAAAGGCAATGTTCCCACCTTCTACAATAATTCTTCCCTCGATTTAATTGGACCCTTCCTTATTTTAAGGGCTATTGAGGTGTGCTTCATCGAGGGCACTATTCTCGCATTCTACATCTGTTGTTTCCTTATTTTTATGGAATCACCTTCCTTGGTTGATGAACCCTTGAAGCGTGCTGCATCATGTACTCCTCATCGTGACAACCTTTTCATTTACATTCCATACAAGTCAACATCGTGACGATGAGAATGGCCATTAGTCTTCCCAGGGTAACTCCCTAAAATGCCAATGGAGCAAGAGGAAGAGGTGTCTTTCTTACTTAAACAAACCAGATCCTATTTATGTGCTTGTTGACCCTTCGATGTCAAGAGAATGTGGTGTGGAAGGGGGATGCATGTCTATATCACCAGCTAACTGAAGGTTCCACATTGACCAATTGGTTGATGTCTAATACCTTTCTCTATACTGAGATGAATGCACCATTGACTTCGAAATCAAATATTACAATGACTTGACTCTATTCATTGACTGAAATCTTTCTTTTTGCCTTTTATTCTGTTCTATAATTATCTTCTCTCTCTCTCTCTCTCTCCCTAGAAGTCATAGTTGAGGTGTGGAGCCTGACGTGAACCAACCTATGATAAAGTTATTCTCAATTTTATAATTAATTATTAAGTCAAATAAGGGAAAACCAAACTTTCTTTTTAAAAAGGCCGTCAAAGATCTAGGAACCATGTGCCTTTATCTAGCCAATGGAACTGTGCCACATCTTCTAATTTTGAGATTTCTCTCATCCAATGGGTTCTCCCCACTAAGTGGCTGAATTTCAGATCAATGGTATAAATTGATTGGCTCATTCACATTGCCACAAAAAATTATCCTTTACATCTTTACTAAAATCATAATTTTAAAGTTTCCACTACATAGGAAATACAATTAATCATAGTATGTTACTAGGCACATGTATGAACTAAAAATTTATTATGTATTATTTTAATGAGCATTTAAATTGCAGCTCCTCGGCTCTCCCCTATCTTCTCTCTCTCTCTCTCTCTCTCTCTCTCTCTCTCCCCCTCTCTCTCTCTCTCCCTCCCTCTCTCTTGCTCTCTTTGTTCTCTATGTATAAATCTCATCGGAAGAAGAAATGAAAAGGGAAAAGAGATAGGGAAGGGAATGGCTGTTTGACCATCTCTAGGAAAAGATAGGTGCCATGACAATGGTGCACTTAGAGCACCTTATGAGACAGTGTATGTCCTTGAGCTGCCACTTCACCATCGTTGCCACCATGAATATTGAGTTTTTTCTACTAGGATATTTTATTAATATAGTTGGATATAGTATCTTCCTAGGCCTATATGAACTAGAAAGAGTTTAGTTCAAGAAAAGTTTCCAACCATCCACTTGACAATACCCTACAAAATCATTTATACAACACTTGCGAAAAACCAATAAATAATAAACTTGAAACCTTCATGTTAATTCAAATCTATTAACTAGGACATTGAAAGTTTCAAAGGTCCATCAACTACATGTTACAATATTGATCAATGAACTTGAAATATTTCATCCTCCATCTTTTATTGAAGAATAGGTTGATAAGAAACCCCCAGAAACCCAAAGTAAATGACATTGTAACAAATGCAAAGAATAAAGCATCCTTATAATCTTCTGTTGTTATCCTTTCTGCTCTCTCATTGTTAGAGGAGCATTCTTTCTTAAGTGGTGGTCCACATAATCCTAAATTACCTTCAAAATTGCTCTCATTAAAAGTTCCAAACTGTATACCATCGGGTATCATACCAGTCATGTTGTTGAAGGCAATATTAAAAGCTGAAAGGAAAGTGAGTCGAACCATTTCATTGGGAATGGAACCACTTAAGCCATTATATGAGAGATCTAAACTTTGTAGATTATACATATCTGCCATCGACTTCGGTAAAGTACCTTGAATGTGATTCTTTGATAAATCTAATGATTGAAGCCCTTGTAGCTCTCCAATTTCTTGAGGAATGATGTTACTAATCATATTCATTGATAAATCGAGGTGAGTCATCCACTCCAAAGGCTCACCTTGATATAGACGGATCGAATTTTTTGACTTGAACATTATGCCTGAATTTTCTAGCATTAGAGACGTTAAGAAAAAGCCATGTGTATCTGATGAGTACCTTGTAGGTGTGACCTTGTCTATAATTTTTGATCTCCAAGATGAAATATTGTGAAGACAAGATAAAAGTTTTCCTGATAAGTTATTTCCAGAAAGATCAAGGAGACGTAGATTCTGCATTTCACATAACTGTTTAAGTATGTGGCCTTGAATATGATTCATTCTCAAGGAAAGTATCACCATATTAGGGAAATAAGGTAGGCTTTGAGAGAAATTGTCTGTAAAGCTATTAGATCCAGCATCAATTACTCTTAGATTAGAAAAGTTGGCCAACCTTAGGAAAAGTAAGCTTGTGAAATTATTATTGTGGATGATCAAAGATTGTAAATTTGGCATTTCGGCATCAATGGGGAGCATCTCTCATTCAAGGTGATTAGAAGACACATGTAAATAAAGCAATTTGCTCCTATTTCTCATCAAATTGGGTGGTAATTTTCTTGATAAAATGTTGCCACTCAAATCTAGCAAGAGCAAGGGTGTATGCTCCAAGGATGTAGGAATATGCCCTTCCAACTTGTTTCTTGGCATCTCAAACACTTGTAACTTGGGAAAAAAAAAGCCTAAATTCTCAGGCAGCCCATTTAGATCATTATCGGATAAATCAATGGAGCAAAGATTTTGAGATCCATTACAACAAGGGAGAAGAAATGGGCCAGAAAAATTATTTCTGCTTAGTGCAAGTGAAGATAAAGTAGAGTTGCAAAAGAGGCTAGCAGGTAGTGTCCCCTTGATTGAGGTGTCATGCAAAGTTAAAGATTCTAATTTACCTTGGGTCTTGAGGAAGGAAGGAAGTCGACCACCACTATGCCTCTTAACCACACAATTAAAAATACTTAAAGATTTGAGTTGAAAAGATGGGACCCAAGAGATGAGGTACTCTGTGCCAATCTCTAACCCACCCGTGGAGGAGATACCGAGATATTCAAGTTTGGAAAGGTTGGCAAGCATTGAAAATTGTAAATTTCCTTCAAATTTTGCACTCGATATGTAAAGAAACATCAAGTTAGTTAGATTACTAAAGATGGAGGAAGAGATACTCCCCTTAAACCAATCTCCACTAAGATATAGGACATTGAGCCTATTCAAGTTGCCAATGCAAGGAGGAGTGGTACTTGGAGATATGTCATTAGATATAAAGAGATATGTCAAGGAGTGCATGTTGCACAGCCAAGATGAGTCATTCCATTGGAATAGGTTGTCAGACAATTTGAGAGATGTCAAAAAATGAAAGTTGCTAAAACAAGAGGGAATGTCACCTAAAAGATAGTTATTAGATAAATGAAGTTTTCTAAGAGATCTCAAGGTGCACAAACATGATGGGATATAACCAAAGTTTTTAGGAGTCTCAAGGTGCAATTGGTTGCTTGATAGATCCAAAGTTTTTAGGAGTCTCAAGGTGCACAAACATAATGGGATGAAACCCTCCAACTCATTACCTGACAGATCCAAAGTCTTTAGGAGCTTCAAGTGGCAAATAGCTGTGAGACAAATAAAATAATTGGAGTTAATTGATTAATTAAATTGTATACTTGCATTTTTCTTAAGAATAATGGAAGTAAATGAATGAGTTGCTTGTCAAAATTGGGGGAAGTTACTCACCCTCTAGAATACCACCACCTATCTTATTCCAACCCAGATTCAGGCTCTCTAGCTGCTTAAACTCTGTCAATACGGTGAGGTTTGGGTGCCATGTTTCCTTCACATCACTCCAATCACCGTAGAATAAATCGAGCTCAACCACGTGACCGGTGTTGGGGTTGCAGGTAATATGAGGCCATTGGCAGCAGTCTTTTCCCTCTGCCAATTTTGAGTCACCCCAGTCGTACATGTACGAGCTGTTGGGGGGGTTAAACAGCTTCTTGATCTCGAGCAAAGCTTCCTGCTCGTTGTCGTGACAACCCCTTCCCTCACATCCCAGATAAGACAACGCCACAACGATGAGAACAACCATCAGCCTTCTTGTGATAGCACCCCTCAAAGCCATTGGAAGAGCAACAGTAACACCAGCACAAGAAGAAGAAGAAGAAGAAGAAGAAGAAGCAGACTAAGAAGAAGATGATGAAGAAGAAGAAGCAGACTAAGAAGAAGATGATGATGAAGAAGAAGAAGCAGACTAAGAAGAAGATGATGATGAAGAAGAAGAAGCAGACTAAGAAGAAGAAGATGATGAAGAAGAAGAATGAGAGCTCATGTTTCTTGCCCAAACGGACCACATCTTCCCTATTTATGGGCTCGTTGAGTCATTGACGACCAGAGAATGTGGTCTGGGAGGCCTCGCAGGTCTAGACCACCGGTCAATCGGAGGCTCCACACTGACTCGGTTGGTTGACATCTCTGTCCTTGACAAATATCTTCTTATATGCTGAGATGAATACGACATTGACTTCTTACGTCAAGCGTTACAATGACATTGACTTCTGTTATTTACGGCTCTCTCTCTCTCTCTCTCTCTCTCTCTCTAGGTCATGTTATTTACGCCGAGCGTTACACGACAGTTGGTGTGTGGAGCCCGACCTGAACTAAGCTAT
>JANEYH010000021.1:70000-87500 GCA_024713555.1 Spirodela polyrhiza | reverse complement strand
GGCCGACTTCTTCGGGACCTCTTTCCTGGTGAGCCCATTTGGGTTGCCAGGGTCTCAACAGTCACCCAATAGAGAATGGGAACAAGAGGGATCTCTGTCACGTTGCCGCCATGCCGCTGCCGGTGCTGCCTGATGCCGCTATCTTTGTGCCGCCCGCGTTGATGTGTCACCGAGCAGAAATCATGAATCCAGTAGAGCTCGCCATGAAGTCTGCATGCCCTTTCTCCCCCCAAGGGCAACCCCCCTTTTCTCTCACCTTCTCTCTTCCCTTTTAAACCCCCGCTTAGTGTGCCTTTGTCATGGGCCTATTGTGACTGGCCCTTTATGTTCAATTAGCTTTCGACTTGAGAAAAGAACAAAAAACAAAACGAAACAATTTTTTTCTCAAGGCCATGCCTTAGATATTGCGTTCAATTATAATCAAAGGATTAAAACAGATTTTTCTCAAGGTTCATTTGCATATTTATATAAAAAATCATGAAACACTTCTACAATCCATTTTAGTATTTTTTATTATGTTTCATTGACTTTACCTTAGGTTACAATGATAATTTTAAATTATTTAACTCTAGTTATCTTGCAAAAATAATATGTTAAACAATACTCAAATATAACCTTCTTATGAACTGACCAACTTTTTTCACATGAAGGATACACTTGCTTTGTGTGTTATCTGTTTAACACTCTTTTTGTGTGGGAGGGGGGCACAAGTCTAGATCACCGGCTAATCAAAAGTTCCTCGCTGACTAGTTGGTTGATGTTTAATCCCTTTTTCTACACTGAGATGAATGCGCCATTGACTTTGAAATCAAGTATTACAATGACTTGCCTATGTTCATTGACTGAAACCTTTCCTTTTACCTTTTATTCTGTTCTATAATTATCTTCCCTCTCTCTCTCTCTCTCTCTCTCTCCCTAGAAGTCATGGCTGGGCTGTGGAGCTTGACATGAACCAACCTATTATAAATTTATTCATGCTTTTATAATTAATTATTAAGTCAAATGAGGGAAAACCAAACTTTCTTTTTACATAGACAGTCAAAGATCTAGGAACCATGTGTACATATCCTGCCAATGGAACTATGTCACATCATCTAATTTTGACAATTCCCTCATCCAATGGGTCCTCCCCACTAAGCGACTGAATTTCAGATCAATAGGATGAATTGATTGGCTTAATTACATTGGCCACAAAAATTTTTCTTTTACACCTTTACTAATATCATAATTTTAAAGTTGCCACTACATAGGAGATGAAATTAATGACAGTATGTTACCAGGGACTTGTATGAATTAGAATTATATTAGGTATTACTTTAACGAGCATTTAAATCGTAGCTCCTCTACTCTCTCCTCACCAATCATCCAGGTGACCTCTCGTCTCTCTCTCTCTCTCTCTCTCTCTCTCTCTTGCTCTCTCTATTCTTTTTGTGTATGAATCTCGTTGGAGGAAGAAATGGGAAGGGAGAAGAGACAAAGAAGGGAATAACTGTCTGATCGTCTCTCGGAAAAGATGGGTGCCAAGATGATGGTGCAGTTGGAGCACCTTATGAGGCAGTAGAGGTCCCTGAGCTTCCACTACCACTTTGCCGTCATTGCCACCATGAATATTAAGTTGTTTATACTAGGATATTTTATTAACATAGTTGGATATAGTACCTTCCTAGGCCTATATGAACTAAAAAGAGTTTAGTTCAAGAAAAGTTCTCAACCATCCACTTGACAGTACCCTACAAAATCATTCATACAACACTTGCCAAAAATCAATAAATAATAAATTTGAAACCTTCATGTCAATTCAAATCTATCAACTAGGACATTGAAAGTTTCAAAGGTCCATCAACTACATGTTACAGTATTGATCAATGAACTTGAAATATTTCACCCTCCAACTTTTATTAAAAAATAGGATGGCAAGAAACCCCCAGAAACCCAAAGTAAATGACATCGTAATAAATGCAAAGAATAAAGCATCCTTGTAATCTTCTGTTGTTATCCTTTTTCCTCCCTCCTTGTTAGAGGAGCATTCTTTCTTAAGTGGTGGTCCACATAATCCTGGATTACCTTGAAAATTGCTCTCATTAAAAGTTTTAAATTGTATACCATCGGGGATCATACCAGTCATGTTGTTGAAGGCAACATTAAAATCTGAAAGGAAGGAAAGTCGAACCATTTCATTGGGAATAAAACCACTTAAGCCATTATACGAAAGATCTAAACTTTCAAGATTATACATGTCTGCCATTGACTTCGGTAAAGAACCTTGGATGTGATTTTTTGATAAATCTAATGACTGAAGCCCTTGCAGCTCTCCAATTTCTTGAGGAATGATGTCACTTATCATATTCATTGATAAATCGAAGTGAGTCATTCACTCCAAAGGCTCACCTTGATATAGACGGATCGAATTTTTTGACTTGAACATTATGCCTGAATTTTCTAGCATTAGAGACGTTAAGAAAAAGCCATGTGTATCTGATGAGTACCTTGTAGGTGTGACCTTGTCTATAATTTTTGATCTCCAAGATGAAATATTGTGAAGAAAAGATAAAAGTTTTCCTGATAAGTTATTTCCAGAAAGATCAAGGAGACGTAGATTCTGCATTTCACATAACTGTTTAGGTATGTGGCCTTGAATATGATTCATTCTCAAGGAAAGTATCACCATATTAGGGAAATAAGGTAGGCTTTGAGAGAAATTGTCTGTAAAGGCTATTAGATCCAGCATCAATTACTCTTAGATTAGAAAAGTTGGCCAACCTTAGGAAAAGTAAGCTTGTGAAATTATTATTGTGGATGATCAAAGATTGTAAATTTGGCATTTCGGCATCAATGGGGAGCATCTCTCATTCAAGGTGATTAGAAGACACATGTAAATAAAGCAATTTGCTCCTATTTCTCATCAAATTGGGTGGTAATTTTCTTGATAAAATGTTGCCACTCAAATCTAGCAAGAGCAAGGGTGTATGCTCCAAGGATGTAGGAATATGCCCTTCCAACTTGTTTCTTGGCATCTCAAACACTTGTAACTTGGGAAAAAAAAAGCCTAAATTCTCAGGCAGCCCATTTAGATCATTATCGGATAAATCAATGGAGCAAAGATTTTGAGATCCATTACAACAAGGGAGAAGAAATGGGCCAGAAAAATTATTTCTGCTTAGTGACAGTGAAAATAAAGTAGAGTTGCAAAAGAGGCTAGCAGGTAGTGTCCCCTTGATTGAGGTGTCATACAAAGTTAAATCTTCTAATTTACCTTGGGTCTTGAGGAAGGAAGGAAGTCGACTACCACTATGCCTATTAACCACACAATTAAAAATATTTAAAGATTTGAGTTGAAAAGATGGGACCCAAGAGATGAGGTACTCTATGCCAATCTCTAACCCACCCGTGGAGGAGATACCGAGATATTTAAGTTTGGAAAGGTTGGCAAGCACTGAAATTTGTAAATTTCCTTTGAATTTTTCACTCGATATTCTTAGAGTGATCAAGTTGGTTAGATTACTAAAGATGGAAGAAGGGATACTCCCCTTAAACCAATCACCACGAAGATATAGGACATTGATCCTATTCAAGTTGCCGATGCAAGAAGGAATGGTACTTGGAGATATGTCATTAGATATAGAGAGTTCTATCAAGGAGTTCATGTTGCACAGCCAAGATGAGTCATTCCATTGGAATAGGTTGTTAGACAATTTGAGAGATATCAAGAAATGAAAATTACCAAAACAAGAGGGAATGTCACCTAACAGGTGGTTAATAGATAAATCAAGTTCTATGAGAGATCTCAAGGTGCACAAACATGATGGGATATAACCATCCAACTTGTTGCTTGATAGATCCAAAGTTTTTAGGAGTCTCAAGGTGCACAAATATGATGGGATGAAACCCCAACTCATTACCTGACAGATCCAAAGTCTTTAGGAGCTTCAAGTGGCAAATAGCTGTGAGACAAATAAACGAAATCAAACAAAGAACTTTCTTATACATGTGAGAAAATGAAATAATTGAAGGAGTTAATTGATTAATTAAACTGTATACTTGCATTTTTCTTAAGAATAATGGAAGTAAATGAATGAGTTGCTTGTCACAATTGGGGGAAGTTACTCACCCTCTGGAATGCCACCACCTATCTTATTCCAACCCAGATTCAGGCTCTCTAGTTGCTTAAACTCTATTAATACGGTGAGGTTTGGGTGCCATGTTTCTTCTAAATATCTCAAATGCTCGCCAGTCAAATAGAGCTCGACCACGTGACCAGTGTTGGGGTTGCAGGTAATATGAGGCCATTGGCAGCAGTCTTTTCCCTCTGCCAATTTTGAGTCACCCCAGTCGTACATGTACGAGCTGTTGGGGGGGTTAAACAGCTTCTTGATCTCGAGCAAAGCTTCCCGCTCGTTGTCGTGACAACCCCTTCCCTCACATCCCAGATAAGATGATGCCACAACGACGAGAACAACCATCAGCCTTCCTATGATAGCACCCCTCAAAGCCATTGGAGGAGCAACAGTAGCACCAGCACAAGAAGAAGAAGAAGAAGAAGAAGCAGACTAAGAAGAAGAAGATGATGAAGAAGAAGAAGCAGACTAAGAAGAAGAAGATGATGAAGAAGAAGAATGAGAGCTCATGTTTCTTGCCCAAACGGACCACATCTTCCCTATTTATGGGCTCGTTGAGTCGTCGACGACCAGAGAATGTGGTCTGGGAGGCCTCGCAGGTCTAGACCACCAGTCAATCGGAGGCTCCACACTGACTCGGTTGGTTGACGTCTCTGTCCTTGACAAATATCTTCTTATATGCTGAGATGAATACGGCATTGACTTCTTACGTCAAGCGTTACAATGACATTGACTTCTGTTATTTACGGCTCTCTCTCTCTCTCTCTCTCTCTCTTTAGGTCATGTTATTTACGCCGAGCGTTACACGACAGTTGGTGTGTGGAGCCCGACCTAAACTAAGCTATTTATCAATTTATTATGCTTTTATAATTAATTATTTAATCAAATGAGGGCAGACCGCACTCCCTTTTACAAAGCCAGTCAAAGATTTAGGAACCACGCGCTCCCTCATTCAGCCAGTGGAACCATCCCACATCATTTAAATCCGAGCTGTCCGTTGAGCGGCTGGATTTCAGATCGACGGTGTAGATTGATTGGCTACACCATCTTGGCGACAGAGTTTTATATTTTATACCCTTATAATTTCACAGTTTAAACCGGCCATATATGTATTGAATGCTTATGAGATATAAATAAAATAAGTATTATTTTAATGCGCATTTAAACCGCAGCTCAGCCATTTCCCTCCTTTCTAGACGTACTCCAAGTGACCTCCCTTCTATTTCTCTCTCTCTCTCTTTCATGGTGTGTGTACAAAGCTCGCCGGAGGAAAAAATGGGAAGGGAGAAGAGAAGGGGAAGGGAAGGGCTGTCGGATCTTCTCAAGGAGATGACAGGCGCCATGAAGAATATTGCAGTTGAAGCGGCTCTTAAGGCTGTTGAGGGCCCTGAGCTTCCGCCGCAACTCTGCCGCCGTCGGCGACATCGATGGAACCTCGGGCTCCTCCGCCACGTCCCCGCCGGATTCCTCGCCGTCTACGTTGGCCCAGAGAGGCGGCACTTCGTCATCCCCACGCGCTTCCTCACCTTCCCGGCCTTCTCCTCCCTCCTCACCCGTGCCGGGGAGGAGTTCGGCTTCTCCGCCGGCGGCAGCCTCGCTCTTCCTTGCGCCGCCGAGTTCTTCCGGTGGGTCCTCGTGATCCTCGACTCCGATGAGGCACGGTTCAGGAACCTCGCCCTCGAGGGCTTCGTGGTGCTGAGCGGCCTCGCCGGCCCCAAGACCTTTGTTTCCCCTCTGCCCCTTGCAGGCAAGCGGCCACCTTCCCAGAGCCGCCGCCGTCGCCGCTGCTGCTGCTGCAGAAGACAAGCGTCTGAAGGCGTCTTCTAGGGTGTGGAAGAAGAGAGGAGGGACTGTGTGGAAACGGGTTGTGACGTGGTTTTTTCAAAGGCGCAACCATCCTGTCGTTTAATGTAGCTTGCCTTTTCAGGCTGCCACATTAGATGATCGGGACAGAGAAACGATCAGCGAGGTGCTTGTAAATAGAGGGTTTATTCTCCTAATTCAAATCATGCTCGAAGCAACTCATTTTACCTTTGTTCCATTATAGAGAGAGATTATTTGGGAGAGAAGTTTCAAGAAAGATCTCTTGGGTTGGTGAGTGCATCAGAGGGCCAAGATCAAGGATTCGTTCTTTGGGCTCTTAGAAAGGTTAAAATCATAGATTTATTCTCTACGTTCTTAAGGATTGATTCTCTTTTACTACTTTTCGCATCTAGTAGATGCTTTTATCATTGTTTGTGGACGTAAAAGGACAACCTCTGATCCATGTAAAATCTCTGTGTCAGTACTTTTATTGTGAACATCGCTTCTGCTGAAGTCCATATAGGACGTCTTGCACTAACACATCCATCCTCTCTTTTTTCTAGAGAAGAAACCCTAACGTCTCTTCTTCCCCCATGATTGTGGCGGCTGTTCTCACCTTCACTCGAGTGCTGTTAAATTTCTAAGCTCGCTCTTACCAGCTGCTGATGTGGGTTCTTTCCACCATTCCTTCTCTTTCCCTCTCCCCTTCTTCTGATGTGGCTTATACGAGAAACTGCCATTCTCTCCTCCTCTCCCCTCTCTCTCTCTCTCTCTCTCTCTCTCAATTCTTCTTCATTCTTCTCTCTCACACGCATATGTAAGGGCTTTGCTCCAATTAGATAAACTCTAGACTCCAATGAGATCAAGAGTGGGCAAGATTCCGTCGATCAATCAAGACAAGGTTCCATGCTACAAGAAAAACTCGATTGTTTAATAGAAAACTGACTCAATCAACACCTTGCCCGAGTCTCTCACCCTTTTCTATTTCTCTCTCTTATATTCTTCGCCTCTTGTTTCCATTGAACACGCAGACACGCCCCATTGAACATCATGACTGACCCGTTCTGCACGCACTGTCTTGACGGATAATGACACACAACGACCATCAGATAAATTAAATGAAGACAAATGTACAAGGTGACGCCGTCGACGTGACCCTGTGGAAATCAGAGGTGCAGTCTCTGATTTCCACATGCAACTCCACCCGGGTCACTCTCATAAGAATCCATGTAAACACGAGGTAAATTCCAAGGTCTGTGCTTACCTCATCCATTCCCCCCCCTCTTCTGCTTTCCCCGTCTGGGCGTGTCTCCGAGACTGTTCCTTCCTTCCTGTCTCTCATCCTCCTCTCCGGTAGGCAGACCTTGTCCGCTGCCGTCTGCCATGGCCGGCTACAAGCCCCTGCATCTATAACAAGCCCAGCAAGCCCCCATGCCTGGTCGCGGAACCTCCCATATACCCGTCAGCCTTCCTCTCCCACATACCGCACAGAGCGGTCAGCTCTCTGTGGCCGACGGCGTCTCCTGCAGCCCCACTTTCCCCGGAGACAGCCTTATTCCAAAGCAGCCCCCTAAATGGAAAGTATCCCGTACTCCTGCGGCCAATCGCCATCCGGCAGAAGGCTTGCCCAATATCCCGAAACATCAACACCACCGATCTCTGTCAGGACATGAAAGAATTCATCAACGGAAAGTACTGAGGCTCTCTCTCTCTCTCTCTCTCTCTCTCTCTCTCTCTCTCTCTCTCTCTCTCTCTCTCCCTCTCTCTCTCTCTCTAGAGAGAAGGCGTATGGGGGCCGAATGTACGCCAACCTTTATAAATTTGTTAAATTACTCCATATTTATGTGTGGATGAAGCGAATATTGATGTATAGCAGAAGACGATTCACCTATTCAGGTGCCTTGTTGTTTATAGCTCTAAATATAATCTGTTCAAAACATTTCCACGGACCCCGGGTTGACTTAATCTGACTTTGTCGACTCTGCCCTTGTCGGGCTCGACGGTAGTCAACGGAGAAGGTCCTCATTGATCTCGAGCAGAGCCCTCGGCTCGTCATCGTCGCAACCCCTCCCTTCGCATCTCAGACAAGACAACGCTATATTGACGAGAATGATCACGAGCCTTCCCGAGATAACAGCAGCCCATGAGGCCTGTGGTCGTCTCTCTTGCTCAAGCCGACCACAGGACTCTCTCCCTCCCTCCCTCCCTCTCTGTGCGCTACTCGACTCATCGATGACCCCGGGAGGGGGAGACTTTTATCCAAATAGAGAGGGGGAGGTGTGGTGCGGGAGGGCAGCGCGGGTGTACATCACTGGCCAGACAGAGGCTCCGCATTGACTGATTGGTTCACATCGCCGTTCTTTCTTGACTAATATCCATGAGAAAACGCCATTGACCTCATAAGTCGAGCATTATGATGACCTGACTTTGTTCACTGATTTGAGACCTTTCCTTTTGCCTTCTTTCCTTCTATTCTTTGCACCTCTCTCTTCGTCCCTCTCTCTAGAAGTCATAGGTTGGCATGTGGAGCCGGACCAGAATGAAGCTATTTATAAATTTATTTCATTTTCTTATAATTGATTGTTTTGTCAAATGAGGGAAGACTACACCCCTTTTTACAAGGCAGTCAAAGATCTCAGAACCACGCGCTCCATTGTCCAGCCAATGGAACTCTGCCACATCATCTCATTCCGAGCTTTCCAACATCCGACAGACCCCCTTGCCCCTGTGCTGGGCGGCTGGACTTCAGATTGACGGTCTGGATTGATTCATTGGCTCGACGACCTTGGTCATGTGAAGTTTTATATTTTACGCCCTTACCAATTTCATAACTTTAAAGTGGCCTTCATATACGGTATGTAATTAAAGATTATGAAATATAAGTAAAATAAGTATTATTTTAGTGCAGATTTAAACCGAGCTCACCCGTTTCACCCTTTCCAAGGGCTTCGGGGAGCGGCTCCAGGTGACCCCTCACCTTCCGTCACCCCTCCACTCTCAAGCTCGCCACTTTTCCGCCGCCGTGCGTGTGCACGAAGCTCGCATCGCCGGAGGAAGGAATGGGGAAGGGAGAGGACTGTGTGGAGGAAGGGCTGCTGGATCTTCCATCGAGGAGATGACGGGCGCCATGAAGATTCAGCTGAAGCGCCTTGTGCGGCAGTGGAAGGCCCTGAGCATCCGCCGTCACTCCGCCGCCGTCGGTGACATCGGCGGCGGGTCGGCTTTCTCCGCCGCGTCCCCGCCCCGGCTTCAATCTGCCTGGGGCCGGAGGGCGGCGCTTCTCATCCCCACGCACTTCTTCGCCTTCCCAGTCCCTTCTTCTCCCTCCTCGCCCGCGCCGAAGAGGAGTTCGGTTTCTCGCCGCCGCCGGCGTCGTTTAATCGTCGTTCTCCCGGCACCGCCGAGTTCTTCCGGCGGGTCCTCCGGCCTCGGCACCGACGAGGCCTTCGTTTCAGGGACCTCGCCCTCGAGGGCTTCGTGGAGCTGAGCGGCCTCGCCGGCCCTCGAACCTTCCGTCTCCCACCGCCACCAATTGCAAGCAGGACTCCACTTTCCCGCCCGCATTCGCCATTTAGCCTCCGCCGCCGCTGCTGCAGAAGACCGGGGTCTGACGATGTTTTTTTAATGGGCTTTTCAAGCCTGGTTCGGAAGAGGAGCCCTGTGTGGAGACGGTTTCTGATGCGGTCTTTTTAACAGCTGCATCCATCCATCCATCATCATCCTTTGTCTGAAAAATGAGAAACCCTAATATCCCCTCCTCCGCCATGGCTGCGGCGACCTTCCTCGCCTTCAGTCGAGATTTTACTTAGATCTTCGCTCCAATCTGCTGCTGATGTGGGTTCTTCCCAATTTCTTTTCCTTCCCTCTCCCCTTCTTCTCCGGGAGTTTCAGCCCGGCCTCCGCCGTCGCTTCTGTGACTTGCCGGCGCTCATTCGTCGTTTAATCGTCGTTTCCACGGCACCGGTGAGGGGTTTCTCGGCGGCTGACAATGGCTGCTGCTCCGGCGTGAGCGGCGGGGGCTCTTCCCACTCTCTCTCTCTCTCTCTCTCTCCCTCTCTCATTTGTTCCTCGTGTAACGACACGTAGCCACCGCTCTTGGCCGGAAAGGCTAAGAGGATCTCCAGATGAGAACGCGTACCCGCATTCGACGGTAATTAGGTCATTTAGACCTCCCGTAGTACTCCGCCGTACCAAACCGTAGCGACTTTTGAATGTTCCGTTTTAATGGGCCCTTATTCAAGGCTTTTCAGTGGCCCAATCAGATTTCTTGTCCATCTGGGCCATAGGTAAGTCCATTAACAGCAGCGCTCATTTTACATCATAAAGGTGTGTAATTTTTCTAAGCTAATTACTGAAAAATGAGAAGAAATATCAAATTACTTGATTTCAAATACGATGAGATTATATGGAGAATGGTACAATAGATTTTACATTATATTTTAGCAAAGTTATTTTATTTGAAGATCATTCCCAATAAATGTCTATTTAATGATTTAATACATGCTAACATGAATAGCCCAGGTCGATACCATGAAAACAATTTCTAAGTGACAGGAGAAGAATAGGAAAACCAAAAGAAAGAAAGAAAGAAAATTCAAAATTTTTTGGATTTATCGTGATTTTCATATATATTTTTAGGCTGAATATTGGGCTTGGTATATTAGCCCCAATACCTAGAGAAAATGCTTCATCATCCACACACGCTTACTCACCTTTCTCATCTTCCCCTCTCTCAGAAATTATTCCTTACTTTTTATCTCTTCCTCTTCTCTAGTTGATGAAGGATGAATATGATTGATACAAATGTGACATGTTGTAAATGTGATGAATAAGTAGCAAGCCACAAAATTCACACACATTTAGATTCGAACCTTTAAAGCCGGGTGCGTGATAGTGAAAAAACTATTTTATTCTTCAGTTGAGGGCTGGAAGATCATTTCAAATCGTCGTGATAAATCAAAGCTTTATATTTTAAAATCTCAGTCAACCTTCAAACAAGGAAAACATAGCCCACACACTTGATCATGAGCCCACACGACAAATCGCGAGGCCACATGGCTAATCACGAGCCCACACAACTAAACCAACGGTGGTGGAAACACAAACAAGGAAAAACGAGATGAAATCAATGCACACATTCACTAGAGAGGGTTAAGAGTGAACCTTGGGCATTTGAACGCGACACTGGAGTCTCCTAGACGTCGAAAGATACATTTCTTAATCTCAAAATCAGTCACTGGTTAAGGATCCAATTTATAAGCCATGGGAGGGAAAAAGTTGGCAAAAAAATCAAACAAAGTCAACGAAAATAAGACCTAATAATAAAGAAAATTCAGATCCCTCAATTGGGTCTAATGGCGATGACATGGGATAGCTTCAGGTGACATGGCATCCTCTGACGTCATTGCATTCATCGGTGGAGCTTGGGTACATGCTCCACCACTGATAGGTAAACCAATGCTGGTTGCCCCTTAGGATGTCTCTTTCTGGGCGAGTCCCATCATCTCTAATGAGCCCGGTAAGCCCCCAGGCCTGGTCACAGCACCTCCCATATTCCCTTCCCAACCTCTCTCTCTCTCTCTCTCTCTCTCTCTCTCTCTCTCTCTCTCTCTTATCCTTGTCTTTCCTTGAATGACAACACAAATTGGTCAGGCCTCTGCACCGACTGGCGTCTCCTCCACTGCAGCCCCTGCTTCCCCGGCGGCCTCCGTGCACCAAGGCAGCCCCCCAGACTTCTGCCGGCGGTCGCCATCCGGCAGAAGGTTTGCCCAATATCCCGAAACATCAATACCGGCGATCTCTGTCAGGACATGAAGTAATTCATCAATGGAAAGTAGTGAGGCTCTCTCTCTCTCTCTCTCACTAGAGAAGTCCTAGGGGGCGGCCGTATGGGGCCCGAGCCGAACACGGGCACTGATAAATTTATAACGACTTTTACGATTAATAGTTAGTCAAACGAGGGATGACCATAATTCCTGAGCACTTCAGTGAAAGATCTAAGAACCACGTACTCCCTTATCCAGCCAATGGAAGTGTGGCACATCACCGGTCATGGGGATAATTCCGGGCTTTCTGCCATCGCAGAGAGAAAACCCTGTGAGAGAGAGATCGCTCGACGAGGGACACGGGATACAGAAAGAGGTAATACAAAATAACCTCGACCTCTCAGGTCGGGGAGTCGCCGATATGAGATGGCAAGTCTCTAGCTCCGAACGGAGTGCTTCACGATGGTCTTCCCCCCTTTCCGTGGCCGGTCGATCCTTCTTTATAGCCGTAGTCCGCCCGTGTCGGCGACTGCATCCCGTCTAGCGGTCGGATCCGACGGGACCTGAGACTTGCCGTGCTTCGTCGGTGTCGGGTCCTGCCACTGTCTTGGTTCCCCGCCGAAATCCGTCCGCCGCACACGCCTCCCCACCTGCAGATTCCCACGTGCGGTTGTTCCCTTCGGCGTCTGGCTCCTGTCTGCTTTGTCTCTTTCCTGGGCTGGGCCGACTTCTTCGGGACCTCTTTCCTGGTGAGCCCATTTGGGTTGCCAGGGTCTCAACAGTCACCCAATAGAGAATGGGAACAAGAGGGATCTCTGTCACATTGCCGCCATGCCGCTGCCGGTGCTGCCTGATGCCGCTATCTTTGTGCCGCCCACGTTGATGTGTCACCGAGCAGAAATCATGAATCCAGTAGAGCTCGCCATGAAGTCTGCATGCCTTTTCTCCCCCCAAGGGCAACCCCCCTTTTCTCTCACCTTCTCTCTTCCCTTTTAAACCCCCGCTTAGTGTGCCTTTGTCATGGGCCTATTGTGACTGGCCCTTTATGTTCAATTAGCTTTCGACTTGAGAAAAGAATGAAAAACAAAAAGAAACAATTTTTTTCTCAAGGCCATGCATTGGATATTGTGTTCAATTATAATCAAAGGATTAAAACAGATTTTTCTCAAGGTTCATTTGTATATTTATATAAAAAATCATGAAACACTTCTACAATCCATTTTAGTATTTTTCATTATGTTTCATTGACTTTACCTTAGGTTACAATGATAATTTTAAATTATTTAACTCTAGTTATCTTGCAAAAATAATATGTTAAACAATACTCAAATATAACCTTCTTATGAACTGACCAACTTTTTTCACATGAAGTATACACTTGCTTCGTGTGTTATCTATTTAACACTCTTTTTGTGTGGGAGGGGGGCACAAGTCTAGATCACCAGCTAATCAGAAGTTCCCCGCTGACTAGTTGGTTGATGTTTAATCCCTTTTTCTACATTGAGATGAATGTGCCATTGACTTTGAAATCAAGTATTACAATGACTTGCCTATGTTCATTGACTGAAACCTTTCCTTTTACCTTTTATTCTGTTCTATAATTATCTTCCCTCTCTCTCTCTCTCTCTCTCTCTCTCTCTCTCTCTCTCTCTCTCCCCCTAGAAGTCATGGCTGGGCTGTGGAGCCTGACATGAACCAACCTATTATAAATTTATTCGTGCTTTTATAATTAATTATTAAGTCAAATGAGGGAAAACCAAACTTTCTTTTTACATAGGCAGTCAAAGATCTAGGAACCATGTGCCTATCCAGCCAATGGAACTGTGTCACATCATCTAATTTTGAGAATTCCCTCATCCAATGGGTCCTCCCTATTGAGCAGCTGAATTTCAGATCAATAGGATGAATTGATTGGCTCAATTACATTGGCCACAAAAATTTTTCTTTTACACCTTTACTAATATCATAATTTTAAAGTTGCCACTACATAGGAGATGTAATTAATGACAGTATGTTACCAGGGACTTGTATGAATTAGAATTATATTAGGTATTACTTTAACGAGCATTTAAATCGTAGCTCCTCTACTCTCCCCTCACCAATCATCTAGGTGACCTCTCGTCTCTCTCTCTCTCTCTCTCTCTCTCTCTCTCTCTATTCTTTGTGTGTATGAATCTCGTTGGAGGAAGAAATGGGAAGGGAGAAGAGACAAGGAAGGGAATAACTGTCTGATCGTCTCTCGGAAAAGATGGGTGCCAAGATGATGGTGCAGTTGGAGCACCTTATGAGGCAGTAGAGGTCCCTGAGCTTCCACTACCACTTTGCCGTCATTGCCACCATGAATATTAAGTTGTTTATACTAGGATATTTTATTAACATAGTTGGATATAGTACCTTCCTAGGCCTATATAAACTAAAAAGAGTTTAGTTCAAGAAAAGTTCTCAACCATCCACTTGACAGTACCCTACAAAATCATTCATACAACACTTGCCAAAAATCAATAAATAATAAACTTGAAACCTTCATGTCAATTCAAATCTATCAACTAGGACATTGAAAGTTTCAAAGGTCCATCAACTACATGTTACAGTATTGATCAATGAACTTGAAATATTTTAGCCTCCAACTTTTATTAAAAAATAGGATGACAAGAAACCCCCAGAAACCCAAAGTAAATGACATCGTAATAAATGCAAAGAATAAAGCATCCTTGTAATCTTCTGTTGTTATCCTTTTTCCTCCCTCCTTGTTAGAGGAGCATTCTTTCTTAAGTGGTGGTCCACATAATCCTGGATTACCTTCAAAATTGCTCTCATTAAAAGTTCTAAATTGTATACCATCGGGGATCATACCAGTCATGTTGTTGAAGGCAACATTAAAATCTGAAAGGAAGGAGAGTCGAACCATTTCATTGGGAATAGAACCACTTAAGCCATTATACGAAAGATCTAAACTTTGAAGATTATACATGTCTGCCATCGACTTCGGTAAAGAACCTTGGATGTGATTGTTTGATAAATCCAATGACTAAGCCCTTGCAGCTCAAAAATGATACTTATCTTTCAGACTAAATCGAGTTGGCCAACCTTAGGAATAAGTAAGCTTTTGACTTGAACAATATGAAATTATTATTGACAAATGTATCTACCCTGTCTATGAAATATTGTGAAGACAAGATAAAAGTTTTCTTGATAAATTTGGAAAGATCAAGGAGACGTTTCTGCATTTCAATAACTGTTTGGGTATGTGGCCTTGAATATGATTCATTCTCAAGGAAAGTATCACCATATTAGGGAAACAAGGTAGGCTTTGAAGACACATCTAAATAAAGCAATTTGCTCTCTCCTTTAAGGTGATTTCTAAATAAAGCAATTTGCTCTTGTTTCTCATCAAATTGGGTGGTAATTTTCTTGATAAAATGTTGCCACTCAAATCTAGCAAGAGCAAGGGTGTATGCTCCAAGGATGTAGGAATATGCCCTTCCAACTTGTTTCTTGGCATCTCAAACACTTGTAACTTGGGAAAAAAAAAGCCTAAATTCTCAGGCAGCCCATTTAGATTATTATCGGATAAATCAATGGAGCGAAGATTTTGAGATCCATTACAACAGGGAGAAGAAATGGGCCAGAAAAATTATTTCCACTTAGTGACAGTGAAAATAAAGTAGAGTTGCAAAAGAGGCTAGCAGCTAGTATCCCCTTGATTGAGGTGTTGTAAAAGGTTAACTCTTCTAATCTACCTTGGGTCTTGAGGAAGGAAGGAAGTCGACTACCACTATGCCTATTAACCACACTGTGATAAATAGATAAAAATTTGAGTTGAAAAGATGGGACCCAAGAGATGGGGTACTCTGTGTTGATCTCTAACCCACCCCTAGAGGAGATACTGAGATGTTCAAGTTTGGAAAGGTTGGCAATCACTGAAAATTGTAAATTTCCTTCGAATTTTTCACTCGATATTCTAAGTGTGTTCAAGTTGGTTAAATTACTAAAGATGGAGGAAGGGATACTCCTGTTAAACCAATCTCCAATAAGATACAGGAAATTGAGCCTATTCAAGTTGCCGATGCAAGGAGGAATGGTACTTGGAGATATGTCATTAGATATATAGAGATATGTCAAGGAGTGCATGTCACACAACCAAGATGAGTCATTCCATTGGAATAGGTTGCCAGACAAATCGAGAAATGTCAAAAAATGAAAGTAGCTAAAACAAGAGGGAATGTCACCTAAAAGATAATTACTAGATAAATCAAGTTTTATGAGAGATCTCAAGGTGCACAAACAGGACGGGATATAACCGTCCAATTGGTTGCTTGATAGATCCAAAGTTTCTAGGAGTCTCAAGGTGCACAAACATGATAGGATATAACCATCCAACTGGTTGCTTCATAGAGCTAGAGTGTTTAAGAGTCTCAAGGTGCACAAACATGATGGAATATAACCATCTAACTGGTTGCTTGATAGATCCAAAGTTTTTAGGAGTCTCAAGGTGTACAAACATGATGGGATATAACCGTCCAATTGGTTGCTTGATAGATCCAAAGTTTCTAGGAGTCTCAAGGTGCACAAACATGATGGGATATAACCATCCAACTGGTTGCTTCATAGAGCTAGAGTGTTTAAGAGTCTCAAGGTGCACAAACATGATGGAATATAACCATCTAACTGGTTGCTTGATAGATCTAAAATTTTTAGGAGTCTCAAGGTGCACAAACATGATGGGATGAAACCCTTCAACTTGTTGCCAAATAGAACCAAAGTTTTTAGGAGCTTCAAGTGGCAAATAGCTATGACACAAATAAAGGAAATCAAATAAAAAAATTTCTTATACATGTGAGCAAATGAAATAATTGGAGTTAATTGATTAATTAAACTGCATACTTGCATTTTTCTTAAGAATACCAAAAGTAAATGAATGAGTTGCTTGTCACAATTGGGGGAAGTTACTCACCCTCTGGAATGCTACTGCCTATCTAATTCCCACTCAAATATAAGATCTCTAGCTGCCAAAACTCTGCCAACATGGTGAGGTTTGGGTGCCATGTTTCCTTCATATCACTCCAATACCAGCGCCATAAATGGAGCTCAACCACATGAACAGTGTTGGGGTTGCACTTAATACCATGTCATTGGCAGCAGTCTTTTCCCTCTTCCATTGTTGAGTCACCCCAATCGTACATGTATGAGCTGTTGGGGGGGTTAAACAGCTTCTTGATCTCCAGCAAAGCTGCTCGCTCGTTGTCGTGACAACCCCTCCCCTCACATCCTAGACAAGACAACGCCACGACGATGAGAACAACCATCAGCCTTCCTGTGATAGCACCCCTCAAAGCCATTGAAGGAGCAGCAGCAGCACCAGCAGCACAAGATGAAGAAGAAGCAGACTAAGAAGAAGAAGATGATGATGAAGATGAAGAAGAATGAGAGCTCATGTTTCTTGCCCAAACGGACCACATCTTCCCTATTTATGGGCTTGTTGAGTCGTCGATGACCAGAGAATGTAGTCTGGGAGGCTTTGCAGGTCTAGACCACAGGTCAATCGGAGGCTCCACACTAACTCAGTTAGTTGACATTTCTGTCCTTAACAAATATCTTCTTTCTACGCTGAGATGAATATGCCATTGACTTCTTACGTCAAGCGTTACAACGACATTGAATTATGCCATTTATGTCTCTGATTTCCACATGCAACTCAACCCAGGTCACTCTCGTAAGAATCCATGTAAACACGAAGTAAATTCCAAGGTCTGTGCTTACCTCATCCATTCCCTCCCCCTCTTCTGCTTTCCCTGTCTGGGCATGTCTCCGAGACTA